>CAUYRT010100752.1:0-34919 GCA_963574885.1 Lepilemur ruficaudatus | reverse complement strand
CTGTATCTCAGCCTTTGGCTCTCAAATCATCTTCCCTAAGGGCTTCCTCCTTCAAGTCTCTGTGTCTCTCCCCACCATTGCCCAGCCTTTGCATTACAGGGCCTCCAGTCAGAGTCGTTCTCTCTGGAGTAGTGTCCCAGGGGTAAGTGCTATCTGCTGCCACCCAAGTCCCCAAGTCTCACAGAATAGCTGGATCCCTTAGACAGAAGTGGACCTGGATCCTCTAGTCTAATTTCTTGTCCTATAAGCTTCAGTGAGAGCTTTGGGGAGGGAGGTTCCTTTAATGGGCTGACCTGTTAGATTAAGCAGATGCTTGTCAACAATAAATATTACATTTCAGGTTCAATACAGTTTAAATACTATAGAAAAAGAAAATATTCCCTCAAATAACAGGGCATCTCATCCCTACTCCAGAGTTTTGAACTCTGAGCAACTTTGTTCCCTGCTCCTCTGGAGGATGTACCTGGATGAGAAAGGTCACCCGTTAGTGGCAGCAATGCAGGAAGGGCTCCAGACTCCATCATATTTGTTATTTATTTCTGAAAACTCCCTGGGATGAGATACATACAGTTGCCAATTTTTTCTTCCACTATTATTATTATTATTATCACAAATCACAGGGAAAGGACAGTGTATTTAGTAAGTGGTATTGACACAATTGGGCAATTATTTGAGGAAAAAAATACCTCGATTCTTGCCTTATACGTAACACTCTAAAATCAGTTCCAAATGGATAAAATATTTGAGTTTTAAAAGAAAGAGAGGAACTGTATGAACTAAAAGAACTTAAAGCTCCTAAAAGAAATGCAAGCAGCAGTTGATAGCCTCTAACTACTTCTCGTTGAAATATCCACAAATATGCACACACAGAAAAAGACAAAAGCTATTAATACCAAAAGAAAAAGGCTGATGAGAAAATGTTAAAATATAATAGAAATGGAATCTGATTTTATGCCAGGTACAGTTGGACCAGTGTGGGTGGCTCTTGCCTTGATCTCATAATAGGGAGACCTGCTGATAACAAGGCATGAAGAAGCTTCGGCCATCTGCCACCATCTTTCTCTTAACCAGAGACCCCAGGACCCAGAAAATGGAGCAAATGGCTCTCTAGAGAAGTGGAGAACTTCAGAAATGTACCAATCTCCAGACAACACCCCTGACTAATTAAATCAGAATATTCAGGGGAGGTACTCATGCAGTGGTGTTTTCAATGTGTAGCCAGATTGATAACCAGTCTTCTGAAAAATCTGCAAAATTGCCCAGATGCTATCTATTCTATAGGGCAGGTGGGGAGATGAGATTCTGTCCTCCCCCATTTTGGCCACCTGACATCTTTTGTGATATTCTCTCCTTCCTTACCATCTGGGATGCCTCTCTTTGTGGTTTTTTCTCCTATCATTTTGACCGTACTTTTTCAGTTTTCAACAGTACCCACCTACCTCATTCTGGCTCCTAAATATTGGTCTTCCCAGAGCTTGGTCTCTTGAAATCTTCTCTTGAATTGAAAATCTCATCCAGTTCCAAGACTTGAGCTGACACTTATGAGCTGAAGACTTCCATTCCTACTAGATAGGATAGGCATTTCCTCCGCCATAATCCTCTTCCAGGAGTGCGTACTCACTCCACCGATGGAGCCCTTCCCAACCCAAGCCAGGATAAATGGAGGAGGTCTTGATGAGATAGGGAAAAGAAAATGACTTTTTAAAAAATATATAATAGCACAAGGGTTATGTCAAGAAACAGTCTTATAGAAGCTCCACCCAGCCTGGACCATTCATCCTCCTCTCCAATAGTTAGAACATGATAGTAGACCAGAGGCCAAGAGAAAGAAGTTAGACCCAGGACAGGCAAAGAGAAAGAGGACAGTAGGACAATAAAGAGGAGGTCTCTCTACTGCCCATTGAACATGGACTTGATCAAACTAATAGGGAGACAGAAAAGGACAAAGAAAAAGCTATTTCAGGCTATTCCTCTATTTTATATATTTCTGATTATCTTATGGTAAAATTTCCAATGATGAACTGTATCATTTCACAAATAATGACACCTGTATTTCCAGTTCAGATCTCTCTACCAAGCTTCTAACTCCCTCCTAATAACTCAAAGGTGATAGACACCTCAAACATAATATCTAAAGCAAATTCCTCCTCCTCTCCCTCCCCTTAATATCCTCCTCTCTTGTATACATCTCTGTGAATGGAATTGTCATCCCTCCACCTGGTATGGGTTAAATTGTGTCCACTCCCCCCCATATTTATATGTTGAAGTCCTAATCCCCCTACTCAGAATGTGACCTTATTTAGATACAGGGTCATTGCAGATGTAATTAGTTAAATTAAGATGAGGTCACTAGATTGGGCTCTAATCCAATGTAACTGGTGTCCTTAAAAAAATGGGAAATCTGAACACAGAGACACACATACAAAGAGAACATCATGTGAAGATGAGGGCAGAGATCTGGTGATTCCTTTACAAGCCAAAGGTTGCCAACAAACCACCAGAAGCTAGGTGAGAGGCATGGAACAGATTCTCTCTAGTAGCCCCCAGAAGGAACCAACCCTGCTGACACCTTGATCTTGGATTCTAACCTCCAGAACTGTGAGACAATAAATAAATGTCCCAGTTTGTGGTCCTTTGTTACGGCAGCCCCAGCAAACTAATGCACTACCCAGTGAAGATTTGCCTCCATCCCCCGTCCCCCACATCCAATGACTAGATCCTGTCTGGTTAACCTCCTAGGTTCAGCCTCTACTCAGTTTCCATCGTCTCTGTGGGCACATCAAGTATTGGGTAATCAGTAAGCAGCGTGGTGGAAGATAGGAAGGGACTTAGTTGACCAAATGGAGCCAGGATAGGTCAAAGCTGGCGCAGGAGGGAGAAGATCTGGGACTGGAAAGGGACTTGGAAGTGGTGGGGCTGGCAGGCAGAGGGTGAGGTTCCCGTAGCTCTGGGTGAGATCGACACCAACTTACTGCTTGGTTGGAAAATGCTGAGACCGCAGAGGCTGCATTGAATGCCAAAGGGGTGGGACTGGCTAGAGGCCAGGGCTCCCCGGGCTCTGTCCCCACCACAGCCGATTTTTGGGGCTGGGCTTGCACCTAGGCTGTGCATTAGGGGCTGAGCAGAGATCTTGGGGAGATCTCTGCCACTGGGTTGTCCCAGGGCACAGCCACGGGGTGCACATCGGAGGCCCCAGCTTTGTGAGGCTGCTGCGGGTGTTGCTTTGAACAACTGCAAACCAAACCACCGGCAGTTTTGTCGATGAGCGCCACGTTCCAGTCCAAGATGTGTGAGCTGAGCGGCACTTGGCATTCCCCGGCCCCAGTTCCAGCTCTGCCGGGAAATGGGAGACTTCACCGTGGCTCTTGGAAACGGATTCTAAACTTCAGCATCAAGCCATGAAAGGACCTGGAATAAGGCACATCCTTGGGCCCGCAGAAGGACTCTGAGCAGCTGTGCCTGCCTTTCTCTTCAGTCTCCTCCCTTCCCCCAGTCTCCCCTCCCCATTGCTCCTTCCCTCCCTCCTCCTACTACTCCCCTTCCTCCGCACTCTTTTCTCTCACGCTGTTCGTCCCCCCTTGCCACTGTCACCTCCCTCCTCCATTCTGTCCTCCCCCTTCAGACCGGCTCTCTCCTCCGACATTTCCTTCTCTTACTGCCTCATCTCCTTCCCCTTCTCCTTCCTCCCTTGCCTTGTCTTCCCCCTCCCTCCTCACTGCGGCCCCCTTTCCACCCTCCTTTCTCCCATCACCTCCCCGCTGCCTGCCCCACCTGGCGGTGTTTGCTCTCCTCCCTCCCGGATCCCGGATGAAAGGGCTGCCCTGCCCCTGCCCCGCCCTGCCCCATTTCTGGCAGCTGGGGCCTGGCTTCATGGCTGAGGGCTCCAGGACACGGACCCTGGGGAAAGGGCCCCCTCTTAGCGTCCAGCTCCTGCGAGCCCAGTATGAAGGACTGAGGAGGCAGCAGAGGGCCCAGGCCCACCTCGTGGTGCTCCCCAAAGGTAGGGCTGGGCAGGAGGGGGACTGGCTGTGGGGGGAACGGGCGGCTGAGCTCAGGGAGTCCTTTCCGGGGCAGCTCTCCCAGCCGTGGCCCCTGCCAAGTGAGCCGGGGCCTCAGCCAGTCATCTGGCTGCCAGGACTGCTCCTGGCCTCTGCTCTGATGTTCTGATCTTGCCAGACTAGTCGGCCTGGCTCCCCTGTGAGGCCAGGTGGGGTGCTGGAGCTCTGCCTCGTGGCCGGGTCTAACCGGGCACCTCCTGCAAACCAGGGAAACTGGCTCTGGAGAAAGAAGACGTGGCATTCCCAACAGCCTGGGGACTCGCTGGGCCAGAGGAAGCCTCGGGGCTCAGGGACCCGTGAGCTACCCTGAGCTCATCTAGCCTCCAACAGCAGCCCCCTCCTCTTGGGGAGAAGCCTCCTCCCTTTGGGAACTCAGATTTCATCCCCGAGGGAGTCAGAAACACAGGGCTCAGAAAGCAAGTAGTTGTCAAATCCCAGCCCTTCATCCTCTAACAGGTCTAGGGAGGAGGGAAGAGGCCTTGAAAGGTCACAGCTGGGCCCTGAGGGTTTCTGTGGCTGTTCACACAGCTCAGTGGACTCACTGAGTGGTCTTCCCTTCAGCAGGCCGGGCTGGGAAGGAACCAGGCCCAGAGGGACCTCACTGTCTAGGGTAGGAAGCATGGTGCCTTTTGGAAACAAAGGGGGCACCTCCAAGCTGACGGAGCCCATCTCTTGCCCATCTCTCGTTACCTGGGCTGCTGCCGGCAGTGGGATCTGTTTGAGCTTCATTGCTTCATCACAGCCAAATAACCCCCATCTCTGCAGGGCATAAGCTGAAAGGTTCCTAAGGCTGTGTCCCACCCTCAAGGGTAGTTACTCATTCAGTCATTCAGCAAACGTGTAGTCAATTAAACCCCTATCAAGTGCAAATGCCACTTTTAACACACCTGCGATTCAGACTCTCAGATCTGATTGCTTAACGTCAGTATCCAAAGACATCTGGAACTCAGCATGCCCCATAGAACTCCCCACCCCCTGTGCTGGCCCTTTCTCCTGCACTTGGTGACTCAGTGCTCGCTCTTGTGTCACTGCCATGTGGTAAGTTACGGCAGGTTCACGAAAGGAGCTCTCAGGCATGGCTTTCTCAGGGAAGACGTCTGACACCCCGGCTAGGCGAGTGCATGTGAATCCACACGTATGTGTGTGTGTGTGTGTGTGTGTTTGTGCGCCCTGGCCCTTTGGCCCTCTTTGCCCTCAAATGTTAGGAACTACCTCCTCCCAGAGTTCACTCCCTCACTTCAGTTTTTTTGTTTTGTTTCGTCCTCTATCCATGAGATTTTTTCAGTTTTCAATCCTCTATTTTACTTGAGTGTTTTCATTGCATTGGTTGCCACCTGAAATTTAATGACAATAATTTTATTATAATATATTCATTTGCTTATTGTCTTTCTATTCTGCTACGACACATCTGTGAAGGTGTGGATTCTGTCTCAATATTCACTGCTGTTTTCCTGGGACCTAGAGTAAATAGTAATAGAATAAATAAATAATGCCTGGCACATATCAAGTGCTCAATAAATACTTGCTGAATGAATGAATAATTGTGTGTGTGTATGGCGGAGAGTGCATGTGTGTGAGCGTGCAAGTAAAACTGCGTGTGCATCCATGTGTGTACAGGCATGCAGTGTACTGGACCCTGGCCTCCCTGACATTCCAGGTATGGCCTTCCTTCAGCGTGAAAGCTCTGAAACCCCCCAAATGAGAGCTGCCTGTGTCCCCTCCAGTGAAGACTGCTTGTGCCTTCTCTTCTCAGGAGGGAACATGCCTGCTTCTACTGAACCTGTGGTCAGTGCTGTTTGGATTAACAGAGAGAGAAGGCGCTCTCTGTCCCTGGAGGAGGCTGCTCCAGAGGCAGAGGGGACGGTGGAGGAGGATGACCAACACTGTCTTCAGGCCCCCAAGTCTCCGTGGCACACACACCTAGAGATGCATTGTTTGGTCCAGACCTTGCCCCAGGAAACCAGTCTTCAAGGGAAGTACAGGGGCAAGCTGGTGGGGTCTGACCAAAGGCTCCCTCTGGAAGGAGACACACACTTGTTTGAAAACGATCAGATAACTCAGCAAGGAAACACTGTCCCAGAGGCAGCCCAGCATCAATGCCAGGTGGGCAATACCCAAACAAAGGCAGTGGGATCCGGCTTAAAATTCAGCATTCCCTGCCCTCCCTCGTCCATAAAGCAGCCACACAGGTCTGGCAAACCAGCTCACTATCCATTTCCCCAGAGGAAAACTCCCAGGATCTCCCAAGCTGCCCGGAACCTGGGCTTATATGGCCCAGCCTGAAGCTTTCTACCCAGCCAGATGTCTCAGCCTTGAGGCCATCTATGGCCTCATCAAAGAACAGAGGAGGCAGAGCCAGAACTAGAGCCTCTAGCTATGAGCAAGAACTGGACTAACCCACTGCAGGCATTGTGGGAAATGAACTTTGCAGTGGAAACATGGTCTTCAAAAAAGAAGAGATTGCCCAGGCCAGACTGCTCACAGTTTAGGGTGAAAGTGTACCATCTGACCAGTGCGGCCCCGTTCTGCTGATACGAGAAGAGGGCATTGCAGTGGAGCTCTGGATGAACACTCCTGAGGCCCAGCAGGACTTCTACTCTGACCCCGGAATTGGAAAATTTTGAAAGATAAAGGAGAGACTCTGGCAGATGGAATGCCTTAGCAATGCCCACGGATCAATGGGTGATCTTGTATTCAGTTATCTTCTGATGATGTCTCACATATTCTGGAGAAGATGAGCTCTGAGAATTGAGAACGTTGTTCTCCTTGCTGTGCCTGGGGGCCATCCCACTTAAAAGCCACTAACTACATTTATCGGTAGTGACCACACGAGTTCAGCTTGAGCTTTCCAAAGTATGGCCACCCTGAGTAACGAGGGTCAGATCAATGCCACCTACCATCTCATGTCTTTAAGGGGACTTTAGGAAGAGCTAATCATCTATCACCTCTCACTGAGACTGTACCTTCCAGCCTCATCACAGATTTCCTCCCTCCCTCCCTCTCTTTCTTCCTTCCTCCCATCTTTCTTCCTTCTCTCTCTCTCTCCAAATTAACTTCTTATTAAAAACTCCCAATTCAGATGCTTTGGGAGTGATGAATAAAATGAGAAAAAAATCCTTCCAATCACTGAAGATATATAGTGCTGGGAGCTTGAGCAAAAAGAGACCAATATTCTTGCTTGGAAAATATGTGTTCCCTACCAAATGCCCCTTTTCAGGCTATATTGAATCACTCAGATCCTTCCTGGGATCAAAAATGCACTTCAAAACCCAAGACAAAGTGAAGCAGGCGTTATTTGGGTGATGGGGAAGAAAGCTTGTCTCTCCTGGTTCATGTTTAACTTCAGTGCTGATATTTAGACACACCTAAGGAGCTTCTCCCTTATATCAGATTTTCTGTGAAGTTTCACCGAAATTTTCCTTTCTTCCCCAAGGCGATCAGTCTTGCCCATCCACATCCACAGTTGTTAACTAGGAGTGTCATTCCCTGTCAAAAGTATATAGGTGCCTGCAACTTGGACTACCCAGAAATTCACTCCAATGTGAGAATTCATTGTGATTCCTCTTGCAAATAATTAATAAGATTTAGTTGTTGTTTTTTAAATATTCTAATGAAAATCAAGGTTTTTTTTTCAAAAATCTTTGTCCTTTGCATTTGTTTAAAGAAGATTCCCAGAAGTAACTTTTCTTTTCACAGTCTAATCTTTCTCTGTTCATTGTTCTAAAGGCTCCTGCAGGTCTGGGAGCAGGTGCCAGGCACCTCTGTCCTGCATACAAAGTGACAGAGAATGCATGGGCCGTGGAGTTAGCAGACCTGGGTTTCAATCCAGCCATTCTTGATGTGTGATTTGGGCCAAGTTACTTAATCTCGGCTTTAGTTTCATCATCTGTAAAATGAAGTAGATAATGCTCACTTTTGAAAGGATTGGAAAGGATATGTGTAAAAGTTCCTGGCACTCTCAGTGAGGGGCAGCGATCATTATGTTTTAAAAGTCCATTACCTCTCCTCCTTCGCCTCCCACTCAGCCATCGGCCCCTTGCGAGCTGCCTCTATGCCCAAGAAGATTGAAGATCACTGACCACCTCCTCCTCTCCAAATTCAATGGCTTCTTCTGGTCTTCCCTCTCTTTTATCTCTCCAGCATTCATGACCGTTACCATTGACGCCCTGTGCCTTCTTCTCCCACTCCTCCTTTAGTTTTGGGATCTCTCGGTCTGTGAGCTCCTTTAAGTCAAGGAGTTTGTCTGATGTGTCTTATTGCCCCAGCACTTAGACTAAGTGGGCTCACAGAATGCTCCATACATGATCAAGTGAATGAGCTAGAAAATGAGTGCCACATCTCTTTCTTTTTCTCCCACCCAACAGCCCAACTCTGCCCTCTCCCTTTATTTATGGACTCTTCCAGGTCCAGACTTGGACTTCTTATGTTTCCTCTAATGTGTTCTCTCTTAGGAAACACAGAAAAGCAGAACCATGGGTGCAAGTAAGAACCTGCAGAGGGAACAAGATGTACAATGACTCTGACAAACCAAAGTCCTAATGTGTTTCGAGGGCGGGGAGAAGGCCAGTGGGATTCAAACACAGTCTCCAAGAGAGACAGTAGATGCTAAGGCCGTGTATCCGTCATTACAGGCTATGGTTTGCTACAGTAAGAAATAAGTCCCCAATCTTACACCAGAAGCTTATTTTTCACTCGTAAAAAGTCCATTGTGGATTTGGGCAAATTTCCAGGGCAGCAATTCAGCTTCCTAATCTTATCCACAATCTCATGGCACCGCCATGCCAACACTTGTTTCAGTGTCGCAGGAGAAGAGAGTGCGTTAATAGTCACGTACTAGCTTTCAAATCACTTTTGCTCTCCCTGTTTGATTATCCAAAGCCAGTCACACGGTCACAGAGTGTGACTTTATACCAAGAGTGTGACATGCCTTCTTCAAGGGTATGAAGAAGTACAATCGTGCCATGTGCCTGGCAGAGAGAAGAAATGGAAACTGGGCTGCGTAGCGCCACCGGCTAACACAGGCGGGCAGGCCAGGTCACAGAGGGCATCGCACAATATTCGATCAATATTCGATTTCATTCTGAATACAGTGAGTAGCCATTGAGGGCGTTCCGTAGGAGACTAAAGTGATTTGATTGGCAGTTTAATCAGGTGACCCTAATTGTTTCATGGAGAATGAGTTGAGGTCGAGTTGGGAGGCAATGTCAGGAAAGCAGTGGCCAGGGCAGGTTCAGTGGGAGAGACGCTGTTAGCTCAGGCAAGGGTGGGAGCAGAAGAGATGGAGAAGAAGTGGATACATTTGACATATGTTTTGCAGATAGAATTACTAGGATTTGTTGAAGGAAAATTGTAAGTTCAGTTTGAAGGATATTGAGTCTGAGATGCCTGTGAGATACAAATGAAAATATCAAGCAGGTGAGATGGGATATATGAGACTCTAGTTTGGGGCGAAGGGTGTAAACTTAGGGGGCATCAGTATGTGGAGGCATTTAAACAAAGGAGAAAGGACAAGTTCACCTGTGCAGACCACAGAGAGAAAAGACAGGGTCCAGACTGAGTCCTGAAAACTCCCTATTTACTTAGCAGAAGAATCCCTAAGGACTTTTCTAATCCTTTAGAAGAGGTGGGGCTGGGGGAGGAGGAGCCAGGGAAGGACACTGAGAAGGAGTGACCGGAGGGAGAGGAGAGCCAGGAGCGTGTGAGGTCACAGAACTCAAGGGGCAAGAGTTAGTGGGAGACACTGTGCAAGCCACTCCCCTAATTGAAATTCTTCAGCCTGGAGTTGCTTTTTCTTGAGCATGGATTTAAGAGGCGGGGAGTCTAAGGGGCAATGCTGATTGTATGCAAACTCTTCACCCAGGGGCAGGCAAAGTCAGCATTAGCATATGCAGGTCACAGCTGACTGACATCCCCAAGGCTGGCTTGAGGGTGCCTTTGCCCCAAAGTCCTGGCCTTCCCTTCGGGACCTGGTCAACCCCCAGCCAGGAGAGGGGCTAAGGATTGAGTGTTTGCTGTGGCCGGGCTTAGAGGAAAAGGCAGGGGAGGGGCCGGGCGCAGTGGCTCACGCCTGTAATCCTAGCACTCTGGGAGGCCGAGGCGGGCGGATTGCTCAAAGTCACGAATTCGAAACCAGCCTGAGCAAGAGCGAGACCCCATCTCTACTAAAAATAGAAAGAAATTAATTGGCCAACTAAAAATATGTAGAAAAAATTAGCTGGGCATGGTGGCGCATGCCTGTATTCCCAGCTACTCGGGAGGCTGAGGCAGGAGGATCGCTTGAGCCCAGGAGTTTGAGGTTGTCAGGAGTTTGAGGTTGCTGTGAGCTAGGCTGACACCACGGCACTCTAGCCCAGGCAACAGAGTGAGATTCTGTCAAGAAAGAAAGAAAGAGAGAGAGAAGGGAAGGAAGGAAGGAAGGAAAGAGAGAGAAAGGAAGGAAAGAAGGAAGGAAGGAAGGAAGGAAGGAAGGAAGGAAGGAAGGAAGGAAGGAAGGAACGAAGAAAGGAAGGAAGGAAGGAAGAAAAGAAAGAGAAAGAAAGAAAAGGCAGGGGAGGGGCGGAGTGAATCCTCTCACTCCCATCCCACGAGGCTGCTCCGGCCAAGAGCGATCCACCTGAACTGTCTCTTTCTCAATCACGCACTTGTCCTCCTACCAACCCATGGACTATGGAACTTGCTTGGGGCAAAGGGCTAAGATTACTGTCAAGGCTGCGACACCACCCAGACTCTGATTTTCTTTCTGGTGCTGGGCAGGACTGGGCCTAACCACCTTCCACACCCTACACAGTGTTAGCAGGTTTTCTCAAGGTCTGTAAGTCCTGCATGGGGCAGGTCACTTTTACTTGGGTCCCCAGCCTCCTGGCTCCCAGAGAGGTCGCCCCTGGCAGATGCATCAGTCTCCAGTTTCAGCACCACCATGGGTGGATGGTGTCCCTGGCAGAGTCACTTACCTCTCAGGGGCTGGTACCACACTCCCCCTGGGTGGAGAGCACCAGAGACGAGGGGAAGCTGGGAGGGGGGAACAGAGATGTTCCCCTCACTCTAGGAACAAAAAAGATCTTTTCCAAGAACTGCTACCAACTTGGCTCAGTCCAAGGGCTCCTTCCCTGCTGGGGGGGGGTCCCCTCATTCTCTGTCTGATTCTCCAACTTTCAGGCACTCCCTGTCATTAAAGCCATTCACTCCAATTCTTAAGACTCGGAACTACTCAAATTTAAAAGACCATGAAGAGAGGAAGAGGCAATGGCCTTCACACAAACGTTGCATGTCCCCAAGAGGCAGCCTCCTCCCAGCCTCACGTCACTGAAGGGAAAAGGCCACGTCCATCCTGTCAAAATGATGCCTGTCTCTCAGCAGGCTCTAAGGCCGTGGTTCTCGAACTTTGGCATACATCAGAGTCACCTGGAAGGCTTGTTAAAACACTGATTGCTGGTCCCTAGCTCCAAAGTTTCTGACTCAGTGGAGGGGTAGGGGTTAGTGTTTCTGTTTTTTTCAGAGACAGGGTCTCGCTCTGTTGCCCAGGCTGGAGTGCAGTGGTGTCATCCTAGCTCACTACAGCCTTGAACTCCCTGGCTCAAGTGATCTTCCTGTCTCAGCCTCTGGAGTAGCTGGGACTACAGGCCTGCGCCACGCCCAGCTGAGAATTTACATTTCTGTGCGTTCCCAGGTGACGATGCTAGTCTGAGAACCATACTTTGAGAACCACTGCTCTCGGGGATGTGGCTGACATAAAAAACCTGGCAATGCTTAGAATGTGGGGGTCTTTTGTTTCCAGCTGTGGATGATGGACATCACTGGGGGGAAGAGTAGGGAGAGGCTCTGGGCACCAGCTCTTGAACAGTGTGTCCCTCACCCTGCCCCAGCCCCCAGCTCTCACAGACACTGGTGACTGTCACCATCCTCACTGTGCCTCATGTGGGGTGGGGGTGGGGAGCTCTGCCTTCGCTTTTTAGTGGAAATTAAATCCTGCCCTGGACCCCCCCCAGGCAGAGGGGAGATTTCCTTTCAGGAGCTGAGCTGAGCTGTTGGCTGGGTGCAAGGGTATACTGAAACCCCAGCCGTTTTCTAATTCTAGAACTCCTTTCCTGGGCATCTGGATTCCAGGCAGAATATACGGAGGAAATGCCTCCGGGTGTCTGTGGCCGCGTTCTTACCCTCTCTCAGCACTCAGGCTCCTCTGGGGCTCTCCTCTAGGGAACCATCTGTGTCCACTGACACCATGTAGGGACCTAGCTTGGAAAAGGGCTTCTTCCAAGGTCTCTGCTGTCTCACAGACGGAGTGGGGGGAGCTCCCCACAGTGGCGATGGGGGCAGTTGAGGGGGACGGGTGGAAGGAAGGGAACTAAGAAGTGCATCTCCTTCCCTCCTAGTGTCAAATTCCCTCCAAATGTCACAGCCACCCAGGACATGTCCCCATGGCTGGGAGAAGCAATGTCACAGAGAGGGGCTGGGCTTCCTACTTTAAGACTGGTTCCTTTTTGAATCTTGCATAGTATTTTGAAAAAATAATAATTTTAACTTTGTTTTCTGGGTTTTGAGAGAAGCATCTGAAATTCCTTTAGTCTGGAAAAATTATACATCTTTTCCAGTGGCACTACCAGCCTCAGGTTCTCCCTGAGGGGACCCTTCTACCATCTACCTTATTTATTTAAAATCTCTGCACCCCAGCTTGTGAGCAGGGTACCCCATATATATGGTCGTTAATTCTAACATGATCTGTAGCTTTCTCAAAGTGCACAGCTAGCAAATTGCACAGAGAAGAGGGAAGCTCAGGCAGCCACATTCCAGAGTCTAAACCCTTAACCAAGTTAGACTACCTCCTTCTGCTGCCTTCCTTTCACTTAATTTCTACGTCATCATAGCCAGGAAATGCCCCCTCCCCAAATATTTTTTAACTGAAACTGCTGATGGGGAAATTGATGTTTCTGACCAGAGGCCAGAGAGAACCGTATGACTTTTCCTAAATACTCCTTCCTAAAACCTAGCCTTTCCCCAGCCAGGCCTTGGTTAACCCTCTGAGTTCTTCACAAACATCCCCTTAGGACACTTCTTTCTTGTCAAGAAAGAATCATTCACCTACTTTCAGCATTTTCCCTCTGCATATGAATTCCTGAAAGCTTTTCTTCTGCTATGATGTTTCCCCAAAGATAATGAGTAACATGCTTCCTACAAACAGAAAATTCAAGGCCCTGAACTTGTGATTTTATTTCTCGGCCTTGGGTGTGTGGCAGTGACATTACATTTTCCCCATCCATTTCCATCCAGGAAGATGATACATCCTCGCCCCTCCCCGGGGTGGGCGTGGGGGTGGGGTGTCCAGGGGCTGCCAAGCCAGGGCCTTGCCCACGCCTCTCACCTCTGCCTTCATTCGTGCCACCACTCTGCCTCTCCTGTGTCTTCCTCTCCCACTTCCTCTCCGTGTGCCTCAGTCTCCTGCCGGAAGAAATGAATTGAGCCCGCAAGGAGGCTGTCTGAGGAAGGGAGGGGGAGGGGCTGGGGTGGGTTCTACCCACTCCCCACCCCAAGCCATAGGGGCAGGAAAAAACAAAAAAACCCTTTTATTAACCCTTTTGTTTCCCCTTTGTCTGTTCACTGATGACCCTGCCACCCTGTGCAAATCCACCCCCTGAATTCCCCAAACCCAGGATCATAATCAAGACTTGGCAGCATGCCAACCTCTCAGCTCTGGCTGGGAAACAGGAGAGGGAAGAAAAAGCTGGTCGTGGCAAACACTGTGTCTTCTGCCAACTCAAACTCCAAGTGTTTCCACGGTGAGCCTGAGCTGGCTGTCAGCATCGGTACCAGCCCAGGTTCAGATTAGCAAACTTTCTCCTAATGCAGGGGCTGCTTCTCTTCACCAGAAATGCAGGTGCCCTCACGGTTGGAGAGTTCTGAGAGCAAGCACCTGTCTCCACCTGCCATGGACCCCTGTCCCTGCTAGTCTCAGATTCCACTTGCCAGACTCTTCTCCCAACACCAGAGCCCCACGTTCCTCTTAAAGCAATGGCCACAACACATGTGGCTGCACTTGCAACCCAAGGACTGGAGGAGACGCCCCCTAATCCCCAGGCTCCTCTCTGCTGAGCTATGCCACATGAGACACGATCAACTGGAAGACCCAACTGGCCACCACTGATGTCAGCCCCCCGAAAAGCGTATGTGCAGGGGAAACTCCCAACAAGTGCACACTGGTGAGTTGAGCCAGCTTATAGGAGGCCTCTCTTTGTCGCTCTAGCCTTGGGCTCAGACCACAGTGGCCCTGTCCTCCACGACAGTGCTTCTCAACACTGACTGCACAAGAGAATCATCAGGAAGCTTGGAAAATATCCAATCCAATGGCAATCTCCGGAGTAGAGCCTGAGCATTGGTATTCTTTATGTTTCTTTTGATCAAGGCTTAAACTATGTAAAGTATGGCAAGTACGGTAATCCTGAGTACATAGCTCAAAGACTTATTTTCATACATATACCTTTATTTTCACAGATACACATATGCACACAAGTGTGTGACACAGATTAAGATACACGTTTCCAGCATTCCAGAAAGTTCCCTTCATTGTCTTGCCAGTAATATACCCCAATTTATTTTTCCATTGTCTTATTTCCATTTTTTGCCATATGAGTAAAGCTAGTAGTATTTTTTTTACACATCCCTTGGTGGACATTTGCTGTCATTTCTTTTTAAAGCCCCTCTCCTCTGCCTTTTACAGATTCCTGTCTGGGTGGGCTGGTCCTGAGCCAGGGTGTGTTTTGAAAGCTCCCCGTGGGGACTCGAAGATTCTAATGCGTGGGGAGCTTTGAGACCCTCTGCCCTAGGACCACACTGGTTGCAAACTGAGGCACAGACCAAGTTGTTCAACAGAGGCTTCTCTGCGAGGCTGAGCACAGGACTTGTCAGAATCTCCGTGACCCCTCTCTTTCGGAAGCCCCTTGTGTGTGCTCCACTCGACTTTCCCGGGTGGGGAGGAGGGGAGGGACAGGCCCTGTAGGGGAGGCAGCCCCATGCCTATGTTATCACAGCAGCTCTGTGGGTAGAAAGACAAGGAAGTGACTCCAAGGAGGCTCTCTGGAAAACAAAGTTGACCGGAAGAAACTTTGTTCCTCCCACCAACAGGCAGGTCCTGATAGGAGGCCCAGCTGTGTCCTTGAGAAATATCTCAGTGGTCTTTTTTTTTTTTTTTTTTTTTTTTGCAATTGAGTAATAGGGAAGGGAAAACTTTGAGCTTCCATGCTAGGGCCAATCTGTCTGCCCTTTGTCATTACACAGAACCAGCAGTGTGTTGATCACTTCATGTGTTATAGGTTCTGCCAACTTCAGTGTTATTCTTGAGATGAACTGGAAGTCACGTGATTACCATGAGGCAGGCTTCGGGGCAAGGGCCTGGGATGGTTTGGGCAAGAAACTCCTGAGAAAACCTCTCTGTGGCATTTAGCAAGAGCTGAGGAGGGTGGGCAAAGAGTTACTTTCAGAGTGTTTTTAAGACACTTTAAACATTTGAGAGTGATTAATTTCAGAGTGAGTTGGGGCTGCTGATGGAACCTATAGTCTAAGTTCCTACAGTCTGGCTTGGTGGCTCTAAAGTGTGTTCTGTGGACCAGCCGCATCGCATCACCGTCACCTGGGACCACATCAGAAATGAAAATTCTCTGGCCCCACCCAGACCTACTGCTCAGAAACTCTGGGGGTGAGGCTGAGCAGTCTGTTTTAGGAAGCCCTCCTGCGGGTTCTGGTGCACACTCAACGTTTGAGAACCACCATTCGTGATACAGGCTACACCCAGCCTTAGTGGGTGATCAGTATGGATGGATCACATTTGGTAGATTTTCCCTTGTAGACTTTTTTTTTTTTTGAGTAAAAAATATCCTCATTAGTGTCCCAAGCACTTACAGAGAGACACAGAGAAATTACTCACTAGTTTTGGAGAGACAATGCCATTATTACAAATTCACTTAGTAAATTTCAGCCCCATTTTCCTATCCAGGCTAAAGAATGGCCATCCTGTTAGCTATTGCTGAAGGGGAAAATGAGGTGGCAGGGTAGAAAAGCCACCCTCTGCCCATCCCATAGGAAGGGCAACTTCCCTTTGTTGCAGTGGCCTCTGGACCTCTGGCTGTGAAACTTTCATGCTTGCTGCATCCAGGCTGGAGTGGTGTGATTAGCAGGTAAACAGAGTCTATGTACAAAGAGAGACTGTGCCCTTCTCAGGTACAGAGCGTCTCCTGCATGCCAGATCCTGTGCTGGGACATAAAAAATCGTGCACTTTGTTCCTTAAGGACATTGAACAGGCACAACTCATGGGATATGTCTGAGTCAGTTCAGGCTGTCATAATCAAGTACCATGGGCTGGGTGGCTTATAAACAACAGAAATTGATTTCTCACAGGTCTGGAGGCTGGGAAGTCCCAGATCAATGCACCAGGAAATTTAGTGTCTGATGGGGGCCCACTTCCTGGTTTGAGTAATGCTATCTCCTTGCTGAGCCCTCACATAGTGGAAAGGGCAAGAGATTTCTCTGGGGTCTCTTTCATAAGGGCACTAATCCCATTCATGAAGGCTCAGCCCTCATGACCCAATCACCTCCTAATACCACCATATTGGGAGTTAGTATTTCAACATATGAATTTTTGAAGGATACAAGCTTTCAGTCCGTAACAGGAGATAATTATAAGCAACTTTATTTCATTTCCACATTCATGGATGAAATTCAGGTCACTTTTCCCATCACTCATAGGAGTGAAAACTACCCATTCAGTTCAGCTCTTAATAAGTGCTATCCTGTGTAATTTTAACAAACAAAAACTTCTAACTTCATGCAAAGGTAAAACTTCTCCCTCAGGAGCTCTGGGCTGGATGTCTGCTGTGGGGAATGACGGGAAGCTCGAGTGGCTGCCCTCTCATCCTGAATACTTAGGTTTCTGTCTTTTCCAGGGTTGGGAGTGGGTGAATGCTGTGAGCTATGGTGACACCACTGCACTCTTCACAGAGTGACAGAGAAAGATTCTGTCTCAAAAAAAAAAAAAAAAAACCCTGTCAATTTTATGTTATGTGAAATTCACCTAAATTACTATTTTCTTAAAGTCATGCATGCTTGCCCAACAAACCCCCTGACTCCCTTTGACCTCTCTGCCTGTGTCCCTCCGTCTTAGCCACGTGACTCTGTATGGGACGCTGACACCTTTTTACATCTGCCTTCCTCCTCAGAAAGCTGGTCCCCAGAGTCCCCTCTCACTTCTGTGCCGGTGACTCCCTATGACAGATCCTGCCCTGCTCACTCTCCTGACACCCAGGACCTAGGTTAAGTGGGCTCCTGGAATGGCATGCATTCATCTGAACCCCTTGCACCAAATTCACCTTGGCATTCTTGCTCCCCCAGCTTCTTCTCCACTTTTGATGTAGGCTCAGACAGAACCGGGTTAGGTCTACGATGGTAAAGCTTCGAAGGAGAGGCCTGACATCAGGTGATTACTCACACTGGCCTCTGCCTGCCCCATCCTCACTTTCCTCTGTCGGCCTGGCGTGAGCTTTGCGCTTTTACATCTCACACGTGGTTGAAAGGGAACCTGAATTATCTTTTGTCATATTTATGGGGACATAATTTATGTAACTATCCAGACAGTTACAGTTGAGACCCCTCATCATTCTCTTTATAATGAGCCTGTTCTTCCAGGTCACCGGACTGAGTGCCAAGCACCAAGTGCATCACCCGACGGTTGGGGTGACATTAAAATGATGAGTACGAAGGTGTATCAAGAAGAGTAAGTGCATTAATTACACAGTGATTACCTTAAGTGTTACACTGCTGAAAGGACCCACAAGACTCAGTTTATGCTCAGACAGCTTTATTACAGGCAGAGGGTACCATGCAGCAACCTCAGGAGATGACCTGGAGATCTCAGGCCCATGCTTGTCTTCCTGTTGTAGAGTCACATGGGACACACTTTGTTTCCAGGTCTCAGATACCACCAGCGTACATGCAAAGCACCTGAGGGCTAGAAACCCAAAGCCTACTTGTGGTGGGGGTCCTTCCAGTGAGCTGGTCCTCTAGGCCATTCCTTAAGTGTTAAAACACCCCAGATGCCGCCAAAACCAGATGCATATCATAAACCCAGTTATTATTAAACATTACAGGTAGCCTGATACATCCCTTTCTGCAACTACTCGTGAACTCATGGTTAAAACACATCGTTTATCTTTAGTTCGGGCATTCCACAGTGCTAGCTAAGGGTCACTACCGTACCCCAGGCAGCTCTGGAAATAAGCATGCTGTCAGTCCAGACCAGCTGATATTAACCCAGACTAAACAACATGGCAAATGTATTCAGCAACCACTGGAATCTTCTGCAGGTCTGTCTGCAAGGCTTGCAACTCAGAATCAGAGAAACTAACGCAAGTACCAGCAGCTGCAAGGTCTTGAGAAGCTCTGGAAAGCCCTCCTCAGCTGCCCTGGAGTGAGAAACAGGTAATGTGGCCGAGGGACATCCGAACATAGTCAACTTATTCGTACCCGTGTATGACTGTCTTTGTGGGCTTCACAGTGTCCCACGAGCCCCCGTTAAGAATGCCAACACTGCTCCCATGAGAGGCAGGATTTGTGGAATGTGAGCATTCAGGTGCAGTGTCCTTTGTGCTAACATACAGGATATGTTCTGATCCATCTGGAGGCCTTTCCAGGACTAACAGGCAGGGCCTCTATGTTCCTCCCATCTGTGCTTGGAGCTATTCTTCTTCTCATAGTTTGTGCTGTTATAACTAGTGGAAGGAATAGACCAGGTGTAGGCTGTATTGAGGGAGGAATGCAGCCTTCGTCAACTGCTAACAGCTGATTCCCTTGGGCTTAATGTGCATTATTCTCTTGCCGGCTCCTGTGGCAGCAGCAGAAACCCTGGAAGCGCCGTTTCTTAATCATTAGAAGCCAATCTGCTGTCTGTCTTAATCAAGGTAGGGAAGCCACAGCTACGAGGGATCCAGGGAGTTGGAACCACCTCTATTTTCAGTAAATGGCTTTACTGCACCTTAAGGTTTCTCAAGGCTGAAGCATGCCCGTGACAGTAAGGTCCTGGGGGTGACGGGGAAACAGGATGTTCGGAGCTCGAGTCTCTAAACGACTGCTTAAAACAAATCGGCCTTCAGACCTCAAATGCTCCCCTCGGACTGCAAGGTGAGAGAGAAACTTCTGTCTCCTTTCGGCCACTGAATTATTTATTGGGTCTCTTTGTCGGCTGTCTGGCTTTACTCAACACAGAAACGAGCGCCTAGTACTGGGGTGATTCCGTGAAATGTGTGTTTGTGCGTACGTGGGAACGGCTAGAGGCAAGGAAAACAGATACTGCAGGGTGGAGAGCTGCAGACTATTTTTATGCAAGGCCAGACCATTTGCATAACTCAGTAGACATCTGTGATAACTTAGGAGGCAGACCACATGCCTATGTGCTCTCGGGGCAGCAGTTGGAAAGAGCCAGAATTTTAGCGTCTGCTGGCTCCTAGCAACAGTGGCTGCTTTTACCAGACACTGTCAGCGCCCCACCCATATCCCCATGCCTTGGCTACATCAGCATACACGGCCCAATTTCCAACTGTCGGTAGTACCATCTCCCTCCTTGGTGCTAGTCTGTGCTCCATTGGTCTGAGCAAAAGCAGAGCTGACCCAGGACCAAGACCAGAGGTTTGTTTGCTATTGAATCAAGGTGATGAGAAGGAAAATCTTGGGGGGTAAGAGCACAGGCTTTGGCTCAGACTGCCTGGGTTTGAAACCTCCTTTCATCAGCTGGAGCAAGTTATTCAAACTCTCTGAGCGTTTCTTCATTTGTAAAACGAGATGAAACTAATAGTATGTGCGTCGGTAGCATGTAAGAATCGAATGGAATAACCCTTGTGAAAGGCTCTGCACAGTGCACACTGCAGAGCTAGCCCTCAAGAACTATGGGCCATTATTGTTAATATGCATGTGGGTGTCATCTGACGACAAGGTCAGCTTTCCATCGAAATTTATAGATAGGTAAGTGCCTCATTTGACCTACAGGTAGAACTGTACAAGTGGCGGTGTTTGTTTATTGTGGTGTTTGGGGAGTAGCTATATGTAGATCTCGTGGATTCCTATCTACTGCCGAGGGTGGGAAAAGTCCTGACCACGCAGGGAAGCTCCTGGCTATGGAAGCTGCCGTTACAATACTTTGGGGACCACTGCCACCTCGTGGCCACATTGCATACTTGCAGGCTAAGGTGAGCATCTTTGAAGTCAACTGAAAACAATGAAAGCGTAAGAATCTCCACCCTTGCCGTTAGCAGTGAAGGTGCTTCTGCAGCCTTCATGCTCATCTTGGAAAATTCCTTTCTAAATTTCTCCTTGAGAGCTCCTGGCCCTTACGAACCTGCACTAATAAGTTCTGAAATTCCTCTGGTTTTTACTAAACATCCTATCACTTGGCTGTCTCTCTCATGTCCAGAAGAATACACAATTATCTGGGTAGGACAGTGAGAGGAAAAATTAAAAACATGCTGAGACAATATGGGTTATCAGTGGGTGGCCCTATTTAATAGTTAAGGAAAGGCAGGTGTGTAAACATTGCCTGATCTTTGAGCAGCTATGCCCTTCCATTCCCAATGCTACTTAAGAGCGTGACATACTTCCCCAATTCCAGTTGAAAGCATCCTTAGAAACCCCCTTTTTATTTGTTTTTATATGCATATAACGTGACATAAGGTAGGCACTCAAATAAGTATTTGTTGACTGAATATCGGGATTTAAGAGCATGAACTCTGAGCACATCCGTACTAACCACAACTCTTTACATATGACACCTGGTTTAATTCTCACAGCAACTCTATGAATCACAAATCTGAGCTAGAATAAGCACATTGTCAAAGGTTCCACAGAAAAACTGGTGGGCCTCAAATCTGAGTTCCCTGCCTGATCCCAAATGTTGAGCTCTTATTAGAAAGACACTGACACTGTAGCAGAAGCAGACAAATTAGAGCCTGGGATCCACATTTGGTCTGTTTTTGTACATCCTGCAGGCTAAGAAGAGAGTTTACATTTTTAAATGGTTGAAAAAAATGAAATAAAAATATTTTGTGCCGTGTGACAATTATATAGAATGAAGATTTCAGTGTTCACCCGTGAAGTTTCACTGGGACACAAACACACTCATTCGTTTACACATTGTCTATGGCTGCTTTCAAGTGACAGTGGCAGAGTCGGGTAGCTGTGCGGCCTGGAAAGCCTGAAATATTTGCTATTTGGACTTTTACAAAAAAGTTTGCAAAAAAAAATTAGAATGAACCTAGACGGCCACATAAATACCTGCTCGGCAATGTTTTCTAACCAGTTTTTGGTCAAAAGAGGTAAGGATTCTCTGAAGACACTTAGAATTGGAACGAGGGGTCTTCCTAAGTATCCTGGCTCCATTATTCTTTTTAGAGAGATGATGACCTCCAGGTGAAATAAATTCAGAGTCTTCCCCAAACCACACTCCTAGTCAAAAGACAAACTGTGTTGTTGTCAGTGCAATCCTGAAGAGACGCAACTGTAGTTGCAATATTAGCATGACTTAGCATTAGCCTCCCTGGGAATTTTTGTAAACACCGTGGCTAATACCTCTGACTTTGGAAGTTAAGACTGCCTAGAGAGGTGACTTTGGGTGAGTCTCCACTTTATTTGTACTTTAGTTTCCTTAACAGTAAAAAAAGGGGGAATGACAATACTTCCTAAGCATATAGTCTTAATAAATTATGGCCACACTATTAGTGCATTTCTTCAAATCTCAGATGCTATCAATTGAAATTAGAGTTTTTAAATATGGCCATTAATAAAAAGCACTGCCACTTTAGACCACAACCCAATACCCTCTAATCACTGAGAATTTTTATTTTATACCCATTGAATAACTCCTTTGGGCTTATTTAAATATAGATGTCTAAAATGCATCATTTTTGTACATATACAAAAAGCCAAGTACAGACAAAATAAATTGGCTAAGGTATTCCTAAAACATCTTTTAGTTTAAAATCTGACTCCCCTGAGTTTTTTCCACACATTTGTGTACATTACCACCCTCTGTGTGTTGGTGCAGTGTTTCTTAAAGGAGTGTTCCATTATTGAATCTAGAATTTCCTTCCAAGCCACCTATACTCATTCTGTAAATCTGGTGGCTGGCACTTTCCTATTGGACAAAGCTCATAGTTATATTTTTTCTTGAATTGGGCCATGTGTTCCCTGGAAGTTAGGAACCTTCTGTTGGAAATCAGCAGGCAGTTACCATCAAATTCATGCTCGTCAACTTAACACCCTTCCACATGCTGCACAAACCATTCACAGCTGCCTCTCATTCTTCGAAATGTTGAAAATCTATTTTAAGACTTATCTATTCCTCTTGCCCTCCTTTGCATGGGTCAGCATGTAAACAACACATGCATGGCCAACAATGCTGAAAACTCAATTATGGTGACCGCAATGGAAACAGCCAAGTTCCCACGCTGGCCTGCAGAACCTCAGGGAAGCCCCACACCTTCCTTTGAATTGGGGGATGGGGTAAGGTGGGCAGACATTGGAAAGGTAACATCTCTTTGAGGGTCCCGTCCAGAGACCACTGTGCAAGAAGTAGTTGCCTGCCTCCAGGGGAGACTTCTTTTAAACATGCATTTGTTTGTTTGTATTTACTTGTATTTATTTAAATGTTTTGTTTAATGGAGCTATTAACATTCCTTTAGTGTATTTTATGCATGTTTGATGTATGCTGGTCAATTATTTCCCACATTTTATTGTGATCCCATTTACTACCTATTTTTTCCTCATTTTCCAATTGCCTACTTCTTTTCCTCCCTTTTTGTCCTTAATTTTGACTTTTTATCCTTCCTAGCCTTTTAGTTGTCACTAGTTGTTATATACCATTTTAACTTGCTTTTCATTGGTTTTATATTTCACTTGTTTTATCCTATCTTCTTCATTTCAGTGATAATAATCCTATCATTAACTAACATATGTGGAGTGCTTGTTCTTACTGTCGTCTATGAGCAGTATTATTCACACTTTACAGGTTGGGAAACTGAGGCAAAGATGGGACAAATAACTTGCTCAGTGTATACTACTAGAGGGAGGTTGAACCCACAACGGTTGGACTGATGGGTTTCAGGAGTTCTTCCTCCACCTTCCTGTCATAGACCCCGGCAACGGGCTAGGCACATAGGCCGGCTTTTTATTTGTTTGTTTTTGTTTTTCTATCCAGGAGTGATCATGATCATCAGAAGCAATGAGCAGAATCTTGAATCCTTGATGGGTACCTGCTGTGACTGGTTCATGAGCGCCAATCCAGGCAAGTGAAAACTTTTATTAATTAGGGCTTTAGCACCACAACTCTAGGTCATCCTGTGTGCCTTTTAATCACGGTAGTCTTTGTTCTCCACCAATTATTAGGTATTCAGGAGTTTTTTAAAGCCATTTGCTAAACCACTGATCTCTTGAAATCAGCCACTGTGCACCATGGAAACTGGCAGACACTAACAATGACAAATGGAAAAAAAAGACCCTAGCTTCGTCTGCCAGAAAGGCATTTTTGGCCTTTGTCTGTTTGAGTTCTTTCTTATCCCTGAGGTACTCACTGCAGGTTACAGGATGTTTCTGGCACTTGCTTATAGCTTGTTCATCCCTCTGTTATCCCCAAAGGGTTAACAGCTGGGCCTCCGATCAGCCAGAGGCCTGCGGCTTCCTAAAGGAGGACAGCTGAGAGTATCAGAGAAGTAACAACTGAAGCTTTGCAAAACCTCTCCCTCAATTGCCAGCACTGCTGTCTCCTGGGACCATCGAGATGTGCTCAGAGATGGGCCAGTTCAGCTTGAGTCCTCACTAATTTCAACTTGATGTTGCCCCCAAGAGCTCTTTGAAGTAGGTCGACATGAGGCAGTCAGATGTCTTCAGTGGACCAGTGATTCTCAACCCTGGCTGCTCATTAGAAACTCCCGGGGAGTTGTTAAAACATACTCACATCACATCTGAGCCCCATTTAGAGGAAACAAATTGGAATATCTGGGGGTGAGGCCCAAGCACCAGTATTTTTAAAAATCAGTGCAGCTGATCCTAACGTACGGCACAGCCAGAGTTAGAAACCATTGCACTGGGGACAGTGATGCTCAATGCTTGCTGCATATGAGAGTCACCTGGGATGACACGGTCCCACAGGGAAGCCCCCAGATGCTCAGAGAAGGAAAATACGGTTGGAAATTCTGGGGAGAAAGATTGGAAGAGTCACAGTGGGGAGAGCTAGAAAAAGAGGCAGCTGGAGCAGAAGAGGCAGGGTCGGGAAGGAGGAGCAAAAACTGAGGTCAGGGGTTAGGAACGCAGAGTTGGGCCAATGGGTAGAACAGCTAGAGGCTGAAGGGGAAGTGAGGAAGTAGAAGAGAGGGCAGGAGGAAATTTGGGAAGTTCCCCCTGATGAACGTGTGATCTTAGTATAGTTCTTTATTTTTTATTTTATTTTTGAGACAGGGTCTTGCCGTGTCACCCAGGCTGAAGTGCAGTGGCATGATCATAGCTCACTGTAGCCTTGAACTCCTGGGCTCAAGGGATCCTCCCACCTCAGCCTCCTAAGTAGCTGGGACTATAAGCACGCGCCACCATGCAAAGCTGACTTTCCTTACTTTTTGTAGAGATGAGTCCTCACTATGTCTCCTGGGCTGGTCTCAAACTCTTGGGCTCAAGCAATCCTCCCGCCTTGGCCTCCCAAAGTGCTATTGATTACAGGCTTGAGCCACTGTGCCCAGCTTAGTTTGCTTTTTAAAGTGTGAAATTCTCTATTCTTTGCAAAGTAGAGCCTATTACAGAGGCTCAGCATGTAGTGTTCGTTCTGCTGTTTGCCCAACTCTCGCTTTGGCTTTGGCATCTCCCCAAGTCCTCAAGGGGCCCTGCATCATTTCTGTGGGTCCTGTCGGAGGCTGTGGCCCCTCGCCAGGGCAGCTGGGGACAACATTGAAGAGGAGGCTTTGGGAGCAGCCTGGTGCCGCGGTGCTCCCTCCGCTCAACTGCTTTCTGTGCTCCAAATGTGAGGAAGCAGATGCTGTCACCCAGCGGAGGCCAAGGATGCTGGTGTGCCACTGTTTGGCCAGTCCTCCGCCCTCCCCCACGGGCACACAGGCAGCCATTGTTTATAAAAACACAACACACATTGGGTTTTAATGAGAAAATAATTGTATACTTGCATTGAATGCCTCACAATCACTATAAAACCAAAGCAGGATAATAACATTGAAGTGGTTAACATACACAGGAAAGCCAGATACAGAGTATAATTTCCAAACACAGTATTGCTGCTTTTTTCCCCCTCCTCCCCCCCCACCAAAAAACTCAAAAAGAAATAAAAAGTCATTTGGGTAAAGAGCAACACAAAATCAAAATTGGCAGCTCACTGAATGCTTGAAATTCAGGAAATTGGTTTTGTAACTAAAACTGGTTATATTCACCATCTCTAACACTTAGGCTATTTTTTTTTCAACACATACTTTAATTAAATCCATTCTTTAGTTGGAAAAATGTTAATTATTTGTCTTCAGAGACAAAAGTCAACACTGTCGTAGTGTTCCTTGTTACGTTTCTATATATATGTGTGTGTGTATATATACGTGGACACTGATCTATATACTGCTTATATGAATTTGCCTGGGTGGGCGGCATGCACGGGGGTAAAGAGGAAAGTAAATTGCATTGTGTCATCCAAGTAGAACACAGCCCGGCCTCCTCCACTGACGGACCCTGTCTGCATAATTTCTGGATGAGAAAGCCAAGGGTATGTCAGCAGTCAGCTCTGGAGGAAAGTGAATGTCTATAAACACTGCAGAATGGAATACTCTCTGGAAGGCTTTTAATGTCTACAGAACCTAAACATCCGTTACAGTTGAGATTAAACAACCTCGTGTGCTATTTGGGGGTGGGGCCGAGCATCAGAGGCTGCGTTTTTTTTCATAAGCCTCTCGCTCTCGAGGGACTAGGCCTGAGTGACTTTCCTCCAGGGCTTGGTTCCATCTTCAGAAAGTTAAAGGGGTTCATTTGGGATCCCAGAGCCCAGCACAGTGCTATGTACAAAGCAGTTCAATGTTTTGTACAAAGCAGTTCAAAGTTCAATGTTTCTTGAATGAATAAAAAACTCAAGAGCACAGAGAAAATCTGGCTCTCCCAAGGGAACTGTAATTTACATTCTAATACGATAAGAATAGAATTCTCAGTGAGTAGACCTAGAACATAGACAGCAGTCATCCGGAAGGCAGCTCCCGGGAACTAGCGGATGTTGAGGACGTAGGGGCCACAGTGAAAACAGCTTTGTGACCTCGGGAGTCACAGAAACTACATTTATTTCCTTATCTGCACATAGAGCGGGGCCAAATTCCCCCAGCTCTGTAACTCTGTTATTCCTTAAGCAATTAGTGCTTCTGGCTCAATCAACTGTGGTCAAAGACCCCCTCCTCTGCTTCTGAAGTGTTTCTGTGAACTTTAAGGCCTCCCAGGCTTTCCTTTCAGCTGCAAATTCTCTTCTCAAAGGCAGGTTTCATTGGGTACATGGTTTCCTTCCAGACAGAACAAAAAACTTTAAGGTAAGTCATAAGGATGGTTTCCTCTTGTGAGTTAGTCTATATCATGTCTATGAGCTCTACAGGACCCACCAGTCAGTCCAGAAAACATGAAGCATATTTTATTTCTTTGTGTGACCCATAGAACTATCCTACTCTCCAGCCATCCTAATGGCCATGGTGCCTGAGGCCACAGGATGCTGCTGCCTCCTCTGTTCCTGTCCCTGTGTCTGCCTTGGGAATGCCCCCTCACTACTGGGCCTTCAGCCCAGGCATGGGGACCTCTGGCTGGAAACGTTCAGGCAAAGACGGTCCTCTCTCCTGGGTACCCCCATTGCACCTGTTGGGACTTCAACCCAGATCTCACTTTCCTGGGAATGGCTGTCTCCATGCCAGACTCCCGCACCATAAAATGAATGCTTTGCAGCAGGGATCTTATTGGTTTTGCATCCCCAAAGGCCAGCACATTTGTTGAAAATTCATTCAGAATATTCAGGAGAATGAACCACATAAAGATGGCGCCAACTGCCCATGTGCTATTTCGGCTACCATCTGTAGAATGTGCCTTCAAATTACAGGTTCCCTTGGCAGTTTTAAAGCATCCTTGTTATTAGACAATTCCATTTTTTACTTCATGCCCACTACTTGCCCGTGAATAAACTCCTCCCACCAAAGTCGACACTAGTCTAATAAAAGAAGCAAAGGTAACATGCATAACATCTACATACAAACTTTGTGGAACTGCTACTTCTTAGGGCTTATCACGTGACAATAGAAAAACAAAAATGAATTTTAATGAGGTCTGACTTAATTATTGCTTTTTTTTTTTTAAAAAAAACCACAGTTTTAAAAGAAAGGAGGAAAAAAAGAAGGCTGGTTAGTTGTTTTTTTTTTTTCTCATGGCCAGAACTGAAAATTTTCTCATCCAGAAATTTAGGGCACCCAATTATTGAATACCCTTATCATATTGCTTTGAATGACAAAGATTAAAGCTGGCATCCTCTATCATATACTAAGCATGAATACAAAGCATGAGAATAAATAGGATACTTTCCTAAATGTCAAATTACAAAACTTGCTCAAAACTTTGCAATCGTGACTCATGCAAATACCATGTTAGGTCAATTTAATATTACAAATACTGCATCAGCTCGGTGCCTTTATATCCCTTTTCATAAAAAAGAAATTCTCACTCACTCCTGAAGCTGGCAAACAGCTTTGGAGGAATTAACTGTACACCCAAGTGCCATGATCATTCTGGAATTTTAATCCACACACACACACACACATGCACACCTTATACAAACACACAAAGGTACACACGTGCACACACACACACACCCCATCTTTAGGATTTGTAGCTGATTCCAAGCCTGCACTTAAATTTCTATCCTACATTTTTCTTTGCATCATCCTGAAAAAACACTGGTTGCTCAGCAAAAATAATATCCCTTCCCTCCTTATTTTCTTCCCACGCTTTTTCTCTCCCTCCCTTTTTCTGTCTCTACTTTCATGACATTTCTTTCATGTTTCCTTTCTGATTGATCTAAAACAATCCATCATTCTTCTTCCTAACTCTAAGGCCCACTGTATATTACAAAATAGTTATAAACACCTTTTTATTTCATGTCATCCACCTCTCTAAGGCAGAGTTTGCCCTTTTTGTCAATTATTGCCACTCTAAAAATACCCCTACCATCTTGAACCAAGTTGTTCAATGTGTACAGATTTTATACATGTATATATTCCCCCATCCCATCATAAAAATAGTTGTTGCCCACTAAATATAGTATTCACATGAAGAAACATAATGGTGAAAATGTGTTCTCATAAACTGCAGATCAATCAATAATATATTATAAGCAGACACGATCCTAAAGCTAAAATTACCCATTTGGTTTTCTCCCCCTTTCTCAGCCTCCTAATGTAGAAGAGATTGTGTTTGCAACATGAAGACATAGTGTCTTAAACATAAGGATTGTATGGATTGCGATCATGAGTTGTTCCCAATTAATTAAAAAAGAACTAAATGTAAGAGAAATGGAATCATAACTGCCTCTTCTCGGCAAATACGGTGAGAAACACCATTCATTTTATGGCTGCTGGAGAAAATGGAATTAATACAACACCTCTGAGGCTGTGAGTGATGGGTGGGAACCTGGTGTAGAGAGACATCCTGTGCCATGTAGACTGCGCCAGCCCAGGCCCTGTGGCTCCCTAAATGGCCCTATCACCACTGTCCTTCCTCATCACCCAGCGAGGCTGGTCTCAGTTCTGCCTGTAGCGGCTGTGCTGATTTGCTTGTCAAGTCTTTGTCCTTTTGCATCAATTGTGGATTGGTCCAAATCCAGACATTGAGATTCTTTGAGTCACACACAAATAAAAATCCTTTCTCTTTTGACTCCTGGGTGTCAGTGTCTGATGAGTGGACTTCCTTTTCATTTCATTTTTCATCATTGTGTATTGCAGCTTCTGGTCTACATAAGGATTGCTGAGTTTGTTTGCACTTTAATAAATAGTCCATTAAAATGCTTTGAGTTGTGACTTTCTTGGTTTCTTGGTATCCCAAGCACCAAAGAAGCTTCCTGGGTGGAAGGAAGTTTATTCGTTGTCTTCTTCCTCCTGGTTGGCGTAGATCCCTGCTTCCCAGCGCAAGGCCAGTGCGCTCTTTCTTCGATTAACCCGTGTGGCCTCAAGGACCTGAAGAGAGAAGGAAAAAAATTATGCAGAGTTCATGGATGTTAATTACGTACACAAGCCAATTCCTCTGTTCCTTTCTTCCTTTCTCTCTCTTAAAGTGAGAGGAGAAAGTAATAAAGTATCTGGTACTGCTGGAGGAAAGCAGCGGATGGGAGTTTCTAGGTTATGTATTCATCTCACGGCCAAAATCTATTTGCTATTTGACCCCTAGTTTTCCATATAGAGAGATTTAATTTTCATGAAAGGTGCTGAAAGTTTCTTTGAACTAGATATGATTCTGCAACAAGTTTTTCGATAACAAAGCAGATCTCTACATGCTACAGATCAGTGCTGTCCAAGAGAACTTAATGAGATGATGAAATGTTCTGTTTCTGTCTGTTAATGAATGATGCATCCAACATGGCAGCCACTAGCCACACATGGCTATTGAGCACTTGAAATACAGCTAGGGTGGTTGTGAAGCTAAATATTTAATTTTAATTTAAATAGCCCCCTGTGGCTAGTGGCTACCATATTGGGCAGCATAACTATAGATTGTCTTAGTCTCTTTATCAACAGGAAAACCAGAAAATAATTCCAAACAATGGAACCAGGGTTGACTCAATCCATCAAGCTTTGTGGGTCTACATAAGCTATGATCATATTTACGTCATGAGAATCTACTTTGGCATAATTAAGCTCACAGAACCATTAAGTGAGAAACAAAAAAAGCTTTTCGGACCAATAAAAAACAATCTCAGCATTTTGATGCAACTTTAGGCCCATATGCTCTAGTAAATGAAATTAAAGGTGTCATCACCTTTAATCCTTAATCAAGGACAAGTAGGCTCACCACCATTGAGGGAGGGCCTCCCCTCTCCCCCACCCCTGGTTCACTAGAACAGTCTGTGGATTCCTGAGAGGAGACTTCAGCCAATCTGCCCCAGCTTTAGTTTGATCAAGATGAGATTCCAGGGATGATGTTTAAGTTGCCAACACATGAGGCATGGTCTTATTTCATGACACTGTAGCAAAAGCAAACTGATGCATTTCCACCAATCCCTCTGGCATGAGCTTAGCACGTATAGTTCTTCATTTTAAAGAAAAGCCCAGTAGAGCCAGCATTGGTTGGTTATACACCACGAAGGCTTTGCTTATTCTAAAAATAATCATTTAGGCAAGTGACAATAATGCTGGAAACTCCAGAGAAGCAAGGAGATGCAGGTTACAGGCAGAGGTGGAGCCCAGGTATAAGCGGATTCTGGGTAGATGAAAGGTCTGGGGATCCATCTCAACCTGCTTCTCTGCACCCTGTCAAACGAATGGATGCCCAGAGCTTCCATGCACTTTCTTCCGGGAAGCCTTCCCCATTCCTCCCAGCAGGAGGAGCTGGACCTGACATGTAGAATGTCCTCAGTCATACTTGCTGAATGAATGAATGAATGATGCATTGTTAAGCACACAGGTTGTGTCACAAAGTGTCTTATGTGTAAGCATATCATGATCGCTTACTCGATATCTAAAAATATCTAACAGTAACAAATTAGAAAGAGGAAAGCATGCTTCCAGCTCTGGTATAGTTAAATAGAGGAATTTTCTGGCCTAATGTGTGGTAGCACGGAACTGAGACACACGCTGGGCTGCACTTGGGAGTCCTGAGCTCTAATCCCCGTTTTGTCCTTTGTTCTTCATCTTGTGTCTGAAGTTTCTATATCTATAAAATGGAGAGCACACCTGCCCTATTTTACAGGCTTTCTCAGGAGGCAGTGTGGACTCTGAAGTCCAGGCAGGTCTAGGTATAAACCCTAGTGACTGTGGAACCTTGGAAAAGTCACTTACTCCTGTGCCTCAGTATCCACATGTAAAACGGGGATAATATTAGTAACAACTACAGCATAGAGTTGGCTGGAGGAATGACTGAAGCAAAGTATGGAAAACACTTAGCACAGTAAGTTCCTAAATAATAATTATTCCTATCATCATGCGGAGGATGATAGGAATAATTATGATGAAGCTATGAAGCGGCACACAAATATCAAGCATTTTTATAGGGATATCTACAATGTATAAAATGATCATCTGTTCTCCTTTCAGATGGCAGATACAAACAGAAAGGTTTACATAAAAGCTAAAAATAAATCTTGGGTTCTGAAAAATATGATCCTCATCCTTTCGGAATGTTCTTTGTCTTGTTATTTAAGCCTTATTTGAATTCTCAAACAACTTGAGCAAATTGAGTTTGCACTGTCCTTTAGGAACCCATGTTACAATCCAGCTATCCATCCGTCTTACAGATATCAATATTTAGCAGGTTCCTACAAAAGTGTCAGGTACAGTGCTTCATACTGTGGATAGGTAGTCACAAAAAGTATAATGGACAGAAAAATAATATTTATTTATAATTATGGAAACAGTTAGGGTAGCCTGGGTTTGAATATCTACTTGTCAAGAGCCAAAATAATTCACTTATACCAATAGTGAGCTTTCTTTTCTTAATTCATTTCCCTAATTTGTATTGCCACTTAACATGATCCTGAATTTCTGGTAAACTCTAACACTCCTAGTAATGGCACAGACAAGAAAATAAACAAATCATTATTGAAATAGCCAGCAACCTTGATATAATACTATCTTAGGGTTCATTAGCCTTATGACCCAGGACTGTCTCGAAATCAAGCCATCGTGCAACTGGTCTTTTGAAGATTCAAAAGCCAAGCCTTTGGGAAAGGTATTTGAATAAGCATCTATTCCCCGATTAATTCAGACTATTGTATGTGTGTGAGTCTGTGTGCGCACACACACGCATATCTCTATAAATCTCTAGCAAATTAAGAGCTCTTTCTATTTGCATTATTGCACGATAACTTTACTTTTATAAAGTCCATTCCTTTCTTTTCTGGGCAAAAAAGCACATGTTCCTGGGGCTCTAATAATAGCACACACTCACGTCATAAGTCCTATGAACTGCTACTGTTTTAATCCTCACTACTGTTTTATGAGACTCATGCTATTATTAGTTTCATTTCTCATACGAGGACACTGGGAGGTTAAGCAACTTGCCCAGTGTTACTCAGGTAGTAGGAGGAAAAGCCCAAATTTGAACCCAGCACTCTAGGTGTGGAGTCGATGCTAGGTCGTACGGCTGCTCCGTGACTGTACGAAGAGCAATAAACAGTCTCCATGAGATGCGAAAACATAAAAAACAAAAGGCCTGATTTAAATTTTCAGTTTTCTCAAATAATTCAAATTCAAGTATGGTGGAAGAAAAAAAAATTCAATTCTTCTTGAATGACCCTTTAATACTAATTTTTCTCACTAAGCTTAGTGAATTTGGGTGAATGAATTGCTTAACTTTAAATAGCAACCAACACAGGGAATTTTATTTTGGGGGAAACAAGAGACAGATATGTAAAATAACATCAGTTATCCTATTAATATTAATATTTATATTTTATCCCTCTATCTTCTCTTCAGTTGAAGATAGAGTGTGCCCAATTCTATCTTCCTTGGATGTGTTTGACCAGATTTTCATTATTTTAAACTATGCTGATTCAAAGGGGCTACAAGCTTAGGGCCTAATTGTCAATCTGCCATCCTCCAGATGACAACCACAATTAGCAAGGAAGGTACAAGGAATGATATTCTCAGTATTCATTTTATGCCTCATGAAAGAAAATTGCTGATAATCAGCTGCTCAGCTCTACAGTTAAATATAATTCTTTTCCTAAATAGGGAGACTTAAAAAATATATTATGCTACAGGTTGATATGACTAATTTGAAGAATAATTTATAGTATCTAGTAAATGTGAGGAAGTTATCAGTCTAACAGCCAGTGATTCTGCTCCTAGAAATATAGATAAATTCTTCCATAGGTACACAAAGAGACATGCATAATAACATTCATTAAAATATTATTTGTAATGGTAAAAAAAACTGGACACAATCTATGTTTCCATCAACAGGAGATTGAATAAATAGCGATATATTCATTCAATGGAATACTATACAGCAGTTACAAAGAATAAACTAGAACCACAATTATCAACATGGACATAGCTATAAAACAATGCAGACAGAATAAAGTAAGGAGCAGAGGATACTGCAACATGATTTACCATTTATAGAATGTTTTAAACATGCAAAAGTAAGATATTGTTTGTGTATATACATATGTAGTACAAGCGTGAAACCATGCATGGAAATGATGAATCCCAAGCTCGAAAATAGTAACTTCTTGGGTGATGGGAGGAGGGGACTGGGAGAAGTAACAAGAGGGCTTGAATTGCATTTGCAATATTAACTTCTTTTAAAAATATTAAATATGATGAAATGATAAGAACAGACAAAGTGGATTGGTAGGTTATATTATTTCATTATGTTACATTATTGGAAACTTTGAATGCTGGCTCCATGACATTGAGAACTTTGTTTTGTTGACTGCTGTCCTCTTGGAACCTGGCACAGTGCCTCACACATACTAGAGCCTCAATAAATTGTTAAGTGAATAAATGAATGATTCTCTCTATGATTCTGCACGTTTGAAATTGTTTTAAAACAAAAATAAAATATAGAAATAAAAATGTGAGACATACTGTGTTTTTCAGCAAAAAAGAAAAATATAGAGCAAATGGAAAAATTAAAAATTTTGTAAGAAAGATATTATGTTTTCTCATAGCATATGTATTTGTGAAATCTGTATAAAAGAAAGTTAGGGGAAAGGAGACTTTTGGGGAAGTCAATCTTTAAAGGAACAAAGTGAAACAAAAAATATAGGTTTAAAGTTTGGAGGAGGGGGACTGGGAGGGTCCACAATTGATAATCTACAGATTTAGGATAGTTTATCCTAAATCTATAGAATGGAGCTTTCCAGATTTGTGTTAAAGCAAACAAAAGACTGGCCAGAATCAACAGCTCAATCTGCATGAGCTGCTCTGTTTTCGAACCAGAGTATACTTGCTATTTATGCCTAAAGAAGCTTAAAAAACCCAAACAGCCCATCAATTGTGCCCTCGAGTCCAAAAGTCTTCCAGATCCATGCGTAGGCAAGGTCTTCTCCAGCCCACCACACAGCACAGCAAAGCACAGCAATGTGTATCATTGGTGCATGGACTCCAACATGTTGCAACAGTCCCACAACTGAGAAGAGGCAGGAAGAAATACATACAGAGACAAGCCATTTTTCCTGCCATTCTCACGTAACCCATCAGGAAACGGCAAACCACAACGGCATGCACCTGGATCATGCATTCAGTAAAACCAACACAAACAAGTTGAAAAGTACCTCGGAAGTCACCTTGCAAGACAGTAACTTAGAGGTGTACTGGCAGAGAGGGAAAAGATCAGGGTTAGTACATGGCAGAGACACACTTACAGAACAACCCCCAGCCAGGAACCGGTACCACGCCAGTGGCAGACGTGACAGGAAGTAACATCGGGAGACCATTCCACACCTATGCCAAGACTTGCTTCATCTGATATTAGTTTATTTTAAAGTCTGTATCTTTTGGAGCAACCAGATACCCTATTATTCATTAATAAAAATATCAGATAAGCCATACTTTGTTAATTCAAGATTTTCTGCACTTTGAATTAACAAGATGCCTTTCCCTTCTGTATACAACCAGCAAGGCCCT
>CAUYRT010100748.1:0-17376 GCA_963574885.1 Lepilemur ruficaudatus | reverse complement strand
TTTTTTTTAGTGGAGACAGGGTCTTGCTCTTGCGTAGGCTGGTCTCAAACTCCTGAGGTTGAATGATCCACCCGCCTCAGCCTCCCAAAGTGCTAAGATTACGGGTATGAGCCACCACACCGGGCCTATATCCCTTTACTTTTAACCAATGTGCATTGTTACATTAATATTTGAAATGGCTTTGCTGTAGAAAACTTATGGTAGTGTGTTTTTTGGAAATCTACTCTATCTTTTAATTGGTGTACTCAGACCATTCATATTTAAGGTGATTACTGATGTAGTTAGATTAGTATCTACCATGTTGTAACTGTTTGCTATTCTTTGCACTTGTTATTTATTTCCTCTCCCCTTATTTTCTCCTTTCTCTGGTTTAATTGAGAATTTCCTATGGTTCCATTTTATATCCTCCCTTTTCTTGAAAAAATGTTCATGGTGTCTCTAGAGTTTGGAAGCTATATTTTTTTACTAATCTAAGTTCACATTCAAATGAAACTCTGCACTTCACATGTAGTGCAGCTACCTTACAAGAGATTATTCCCATTTCCAATGATATTGTTATCATTCATTTCGCTTATTCACATGCCCTGCTCACCCCCAAAATTATTACTATAATTACTAAACAGTTATCTTTTAGGTAAATTAAGGATAAGAAAAATAAAAGATTTTATCTTACCTGCACTTATTTCTTCTATTTTCCTCCTTTCTGATGTAGTTTCAAGTTTCTTTCTTGCATATTTTCCTTCTTTCTGAAGAATATTTTTAACATTTCTTGCACAGTAGGTCTCCTTGTGATGAGTTACCTTAGTTTTTGTTTGTCTGAGAAAGTGTTAATATCTCTTTCACTTTTAAAGGATGCTTTTGGTGGATATAGAAGTCAAAGTTGATGGTTTTATTCTTTCAACACTTTAAATATTTCACTCCACTCTACTCTTTTTTTTTTGAGACAGAGTCTCACTGTGTTGCCCAGGCTAGAGTGCCATGGCATCAGCCTAGCTCACAGCAACCTCAAACTCCTGGGCTCAAGTGATCCTTCTGCCTCAGCCTCCCAAGTAGCTGGGACTACAGGCATGCACCCCCATGCCCGGCTAATTTTTTCTATATATTTTTAGTTGGCAAATTAATTTCTTTATATTTTTTTAGGTAGAGACGGGGTCTCCCTCTTGCTCAGGCTAGTTTCGAATTCCCGACCTTGAGCGATCCGCCTGCCTTGGCCTCCCAGAGTGCTAGGATTACAGGCGTGAGCCACCACGCCCAGCCTCCACTGTACTCTTGTTCGCACGATTTCTGATGAAAACTCCACTGTACTTTTTTTACTTGTTCCTCTACAGGTAATGTGTTTTGTCCTCTCTGGCTTCTTTCAAGATTTTTTCCTTATCTTCAGTTTTCTGTAGTTTGAATATGATATGCATAGTTATATAATTGTTATTATTTATCCTGCTTAGTGTGCTTCAAGCTGTGTCTGTCAATGATTTTGTGAAATTCTCAGCTATTCTTACTTTATATATCTCTTTTGCTACAGTTTCTCTTTTTTCTCCTTCTGGTATTCCAATTACATGTATGTTACACCTTTTAAAATTGTCCCACAGTTCTTGGATTTTCTTTTCTGATTAATTTTTCCTCCATTTTCTTCTTTGCATTTCAGTTTAGAAGTTTTTCTGTACTGATCTTTAACTTCACTTATTCCTTAGCCACATCTGGTCTACTGAAGAGTTCATCAAAGTCATTCTTCATTTCTGTTAGTGTATTTGAATTCTAGGATTTTCTTTTGATTATTGCTTAGAGTTTTATCCCTCTGCTTACTTTACCCATGTGTTTTTGAATGTTGTCAATTTTTCTATTAGAGTGCTTAGCATATTATTTGTAGTTATTTTAAATTCTCTGTCCATTACAGGTTGAGCATTCCAAATATGAAAATTTGAAATTCAAAATTCTCCAAAATCTGAATCTTTTTGAGCACTGACATAATGCTCAAAGGAAATGCTCGTTGGATCATTTCAGATTTCAAATTTCGGATTTGTGATGCTCAACTGATAAGTATAATGCAAATATCCACAAATCCAAAAACACTTCTGATCTCAAGCATTTCAGATATGGGTGTTCAACCTGTAATTAAAAAATCTGTGCCATACCTGAGTCTGATTCTGATGCTTGTCTTGTCTGTTCAGACTATACTTTTTCTTGCTTCTTAGTATGACTTGTGATTTTTTTAAAAAAATATATGATGTATCATGTAATATAAAATAGGGTAAAAAGACCTTAGTGTGAGGCCTGGCTGGGAGTTGGGCTTTGTCTACTATTTGCTATAGTGGTAGGTGCCAGAGGCTTAAACATTTTATAATGTTCTTGTTTTATCTCCCCTGTTTTCTTTGAGCTTCTCAAAGAATTCCTCTTTGGATAGGGTCTTTATCTTGCAGTTCTCTCAGCTATAATCCACTGTTATTAAACTCAAGTCCTATTAGTGTGGTGGTAAAATATTGAAGAGGAGAAGTTTTCTATAATCTTATGATCAAATATCAGTTATTTTAGTGGGCCTGTATCCCTAGGATGTGTTTTTCAGCAGTGTTCTTAACTTTTTTCATCACTTAAGTGATAAAGGAAGGTTACAGGGAGGTTGGGCTGGAATTGGGGCAATACTTTTCTCCAGCATGGTCTTGGCAGAGGCTTTGGTACATTCTTTGCACCTGGAAAGTAAATCTTTGTTATGGAAAACTTTCAGGGCATATTTCACAATGATTACTTTTCACCTGAAATTGCCAGAACCACAAGGGGGTCTTTCTTGGCTCTTTAGCATGACTACCTGGAGGCAAAACCCACTGCAATGTGGGGGTTCTGCTATAAGACTGTAACTCCCCAGGAGAGATAAGGAGCAGTCACAGTTTAAATTTAGTTGATCCTTGACTTATGATGGGATTAAATCCCAATAAACCCATTATAAATTGAAAATATTTGAAGTAAAAAATGTATTCAATATACCTAACCTACCTAACATCATAGCCAAGCCTAGTCTGCCCAAATGTGCACAGAATACTTACATTAGCCTACAGTTGGGCAAAATCATCTAACACAAAGCCATACTAGAAGTATGGTTTCTATTGAATGCATAGCTCTTTTGCACCTTCGTAAAGTCAAAAATCATTAAGCTGAACCACTGTAAATTGGGGACATCTGTACTCCTAGGGTAAAGACCATTGGAAAATAGACCTTTCTTTCTCACCAGACAAACGCTCGGGGTTAATCTGTCCTAGAAATTACATCTTGATCTGATGAAAATAATTGGGTTCTTATTACATTATATTTTATGGGTTTGGTGCACTACTCTAAAACATGCATGCTTAATTTACTGATACCCTAATGTTACATGATAACTTGCAAAAGGCAATAATTCATTTAAATTTTCACTAATTTCAATAATCAATCTATCTTTATTTGATGTTACTTACTCTACTATCTTTGAATGCAAATAAGGATTCAATACAAATAAAGACTTATTTCTTTTATTTTTCCAGGTAACTTCTTCAGTCTTTATCCATTCTGTATCAGGATAACTCTATCATTTCTTCTTGAAACTCTCTCCCTCTCCCTTGTTGCTGTTGATGTTTTAATAGACTTTATATTTTAGACCAGTTTTAGGTTCAAAGCAGAATTTAGTGGAAGGTATAGAGAGTTCTCAAATACTCCCTGCCCGCACACATGCATGGCCTCTCCTACTATCAATATCCCACATCAGAATGGTTCATTTGATACATAATTATCACCCCAAATCCACCAGTTTACATTACAATTCACTCCTGGTGTACATTCTATGGGTTTGACAAATGTATGATGACATGTATCCTTCAGTATAGTATCATGTAGAGTAGTTCCACTGGCCTAAAAAGTTTCTGTGCTCCTCCAATTTATCCTTACCTCCCCTATTCCTTGGGAACCACTGATTCTTCTATTGCCTCCTTAGTTTTGCCTTTTCCAGAATGTCATACAGTTGTAACCATACAGTATTAGGACTTTTCAGATAGGCTTTTTTCATTGAGTAATATGCATTTAAAGTTCCTCCCTATCTCTTCATGGCTTGATAGTTCATTTCTTTTAGTGCTCAGTGATATTCCATTATGCAGATGTACCACCACTTAAGTAGGTGATTTATCTAATCACCTACTTAAGGACATCTTAGTTGCTTCTAAGTTTTGGCAATTATGAATAAAGCTGCTATAAACACCTGTGTGCAACTTTTTCTGTAGACATAGGTTTTCATCTCTTTGGGTAAATATCAAGAAACTCAATTGCTGGATTATATGGTAAAATTACTATAACTTTTAAGTAAATCTTGAAGTTACATACTGTTAGTCTTCTAACTTTGTTCTTTAACATTGTATTGGCAAGTCTGAGTCTTTTGCTTCTCCACAAACACTTTAGCTTCAGTTTATCAATATCCACAGAATGATTTGCTGGAATTTTGATTACAATTGCATTGAATTTATATATCACATTCAGAAGAATGTATACCCTGACAATACTATCTTCCTATACATGAACATGGGATATCCATTTATTTAGTTATTTTTTATTTCTTTCATTAGAGTGCTATAATTTTCCTCATATAGCTCTTCCACATATTTTGTTATGTTTATACTTAAGTACAAGCATACCTTCTTATATTGTGCTTTGCTGTATTGCATGTCACACATATAGAATTTTTACAAATTGAATGTTTGTGGCAAATATTGATGCCATTTTCCCAACAGCATGTGCTCACTTTATGTCTCTGTGTCACATTTTGGTAACTCTCACAATATTTCTAACTTTTTCTTTATTATTATATCTATTATGCTGATCCATGATCATTGATGTTTCTGTTGTAATTGTTTTGGAGCACCACAAACCATGCCCATATAAAATGGTGAACTCAATTGATGAACGTTGTGTGTATTCTGACTGTTCTGTAACTGGCCATTCCCCTGTCTCTTTTCCTATCCTCAGTCTTCCCTCTTCCCTGAAACACAACAATGTTGAAATCAGGCCAATTAATAATAAGTGTTCAAGTGAAAGGAAGAGTCATGTATCTCTCACTTTAAATCCAAAGCTAGAAAAGATTGTTTGATAAGGAAAGCATGTCAAAAACTAGACCCTTTGATCCAAACCTTTAGCTATGTTGTAAGTGCAAAAAAAATTCTTGAAGGAAATTAAAAATGCTACTCCAGTGAACACATGAATGATAAGAAAGAAAAAATTCTATTGCTGATATGGAGAAAATTTTAGTTGTCTGTATAGATCAAACCAGCTATGACATTACTTTAAGTCAAAGACTAATCCAAAGCAAGACGCTACCTCTCTTCAATTCTATAAATGCTGAGAGAGATGAGGTAGCTATAGAGGAAAAGTCTGAAGCTATCAGAAGTTGGTTTAAGGAAAGAAGCCATCCCCATAGCATAGAAGTTCAAAGTGAAGCAGCAAGTACTAATGTGGAAACTGTAGACTGTTATCCAGAAAATCTATCTAAGATCATTAATGAAGGTGGCTACACTAAACAACAGATTTTTAATGTAGAAAAAACAGCCTCATATTGGAAGAAAGTGCCATTTAGGACTTTCATGGGTAGAAAGAATAAGTCAGTGCCTGCCTTCAAAGCTTCAAAGAACAAACAGACTCTGTTGTGAGAGACTAATGCAGCTAGTGACTTTAAGTTGAAGCCAATGCTCATTTACAATTGCAAAAAACTTACGCCTTAAGCATTCTGCTAAATTTGTTCTGCCAGTGCTCTATAAATGGAATAACAAAGCCTAGATCACAGCACATCTGTTTACAGCACGTCTGAATATTATAAGCTCATCATTGAAACTTCCTGCTCAGATTCCTTTCAAAATATTACTGTTCACTAACAATGCACCTAGTCACCCAAGAGCTCTAATGGAGCTGTACAAGGAGATTAATGTTCTCCTCATGTCTGCTAATACAACATCCATTCTGTAGCCCATGGATCAAGGCAATTTCAACTTTCAGGTCTCATTATTTAAGAAATAAATTTGGTATGGATATAAGTACCATAGACAGTGATTCCTCTGATGGATCTGGGCACAGTAAATTGAAAACCTTCTGGAAAAGATTCACCATTCTAGATGCCAGTAAGAATATTCACAATTCATGAAAAGAGGTCAAAATAGTAACATTAACAGGAATTTGGAAGAAATTTATTTCAACCCTCATGGATGACTTTGAGGGGTTCAAGATTTTGATGGAGGAAGTAACTATGGATGTGGTAGAAGTAGCAAGAGAACTAGAATTAGAAGTGGAACCTAAAGACATGACTAAATTGCAGCAATCTCATGATCAAATCTTAATGGATGAGGAGTTGCTTTTTATGGATGAGCAAAGACAGTGGTTTCTTGAGATGGATTCTACTCCTCGTGAAGATGCTGTGAACATTGCTGAAATGATCACAAAGGATTTAGAATATTATATAAACTTAGTTGATAAAGTACGGGCAGTGTTTGAGAGGATTGACTCAAATTTTGAAAGACGTTCTACTGTGAGTAAAATGTTATTAAACAGCTTCAGATGCTACAGAGAAATCTTTTGTGAGAGAGAAAGCCAATCAATGTGGCAAACTTTATTGTCTTATTTTATGAAATTGCCACAGCTACTCCAAACTTTAGCTATCACTACCCTGATCAGTCAGCATCCAGCAAAATCAAGCAAGTTCCTCCACCAGCAGAAAGATTAGGACTTACTGAAGACACAGATGATTTTTGGCACTTTTTTAGCAATAAAGTATTTTTAAATTAAGGTGTTTACATTGCTTTATTAGACATAATGCTATTACATACTTAATAGACTATAGTATAGTGTAATCATAACTTTTATATGCACTGGGAAACCAAAAAATTTGTGTGACTCACTTTATTGCAGTGGTCTTTACCTGAACCCACAATATCTCTAAGGTATGCCTGTATTTCATTTTTTAGGGTTCTAATATAAACGGTATTGTGTTCTAAATTTCAAATTCCATAAATTCATTGCTGCTATATAAGAAAGTGTACACTTTTGTGTATTAACCTTGTAAACTGCAATCTTCTTATAATTGCTTATTAGTACCAGTAGTTTTTTGTTGATTCTTTCAGGTTTTCTTCCTACACAATTATGTTGTTTGTGAATAAAGCAAATTTTATTTCTTCTTCCCCCTTGATTTGGAGACCACTTTCTTTTGTTTTTTCTCCTATCTCCTTGTTGATCTCTTCTTTTTAGCAAAACACATTGTTTTTCTCTGAAATTCATTGTTTAAATTGAATGTGTCTAAAGCACATTCAATTCATTCACAGTAATATGCCCTCTCCCAGGACTTCTTTCCTATGTATTCAACTTTTCAAGAAATTGACTTCCAATTTCAAAAGCCTAGAGCCCAAATGAGGATTAAAAGAAATCTCAGACCATATTCCTTTGCTTTCATACATTTAACTTACAACGAATGTTAAAATGAATTTACCATAGCCAAAGATATTTCTGATGAAAAAATAAAAATTCAAAACTCTTTGTTAAGCATACATGTTGATTTGACATATTTCATGGCTCTAATTAGTCAATGGAACAGTCTAGGTTGTAATTATCTGGAGTAACCATTTCAATACTCTGAAAATAGTGAAACTATACAAAGAGGATAATTCAAACTTTTCAGTATATAATTTCTCTTTAAAACAAAACAGTATTAGCATTTTATTTATAACAAAGCAAATGTCCTGGTCCAGGCAAACAAAAAATAACATATATAATTAAAAGACTTTCTTTGATCATACAACCTTAATTTTTCTCTACTATAGAATATTCTCAATTTTCAAGAGCATAAAATATTATTTCTTGGTGGTGGGTAAAAAAAAAAACCTTAGAGTCTTAGCTATTACAATAATTTATGAACTTCCAAAGGGCTAAATAATATGAACAAATATAGACTATGTATATATAGTATCAACATTTTTAGAAGGAGCAATTAGGAAAAAGATGTCCAAAAGGTCTCAGTGGGACAACACTGAAAAAAAGGTTGAGAAACACTATTAGAGAACTTTCTTAGATGGAATTTGTTATGGGTTGAATTGTGTCCCCACAAAAAATACGTGTTGAAGTCCTTACCCCCAGTCCCTCAGACTGTGACTTTATTGGAAATGGAATCATTGCAGATATAATGAATTAAGATGAAGTCATACAGGAGTAAGGTGGTCCCCTCATTAAATATGAGTGGTGTCCTTGTAAGAAGATAGCCATGTAAAGAGATAGAGACACAGAGAGAATGCCATGTGATGCATCTACACACTAGGGAATGCCAAAAACTATAAGCAACCCGCCAAACCTAGATAAAGGCAAAGGAGGATTCTCCCCTACAGGTTTCAGAGGGAACATGGGTCTGCTAACACCTTGGTTTTGGACTTTAGGCCTACACAATTATGAGACAATAAATTCTTGTGTTTTTAAACCACTCAGTTTTTGATACTTTGTTTTGGCAACTCTAGGAAAGTAATACACATTCTTCCACTCATTTGTTCAAATGCTAATCCACAAATATTTTGCCTCCTCCATCAATCTTCTCATCAGCTTATTCCCTTCAGGGCAGCTCTTCTTCCCTTCCCATGCAGGAGGCCTCTTCAGTGGTAGCCATCTGGAGCTCTCTGAGTATTTCGGGTCATATAACAGTAAAGCTGGTAGGGATATTTAAAATCATTTACTCTAAGTGCTACTTTTTACCTGTGGTAAAACTAAATCTTAAACAGGTTAAGGCACATGATGATTTATTTAGGACAAAAAGTTGTACTGGAACATGGGGCCCCAGACTGTAAGTTTGTGTTTTTTTTTTTTTTTTCCCCAGCATGCTGGTTTTATAGGCAATCTGGATTTAATGTAACTTTATTCGCTTCAACAAAGGCAATTTATTATTTGTCTTACAAGTATTTATTTGGTAGTATGCCGTTATTATAAATACATTTCCAAATGTGAAAAATAAATGCTTTGTCAGACTTTCTGCACAGATTTTAAGGGATCAGAATAGATGAATATAACTATAATACACTTCCTTCTGGTCTTGTTAGTATGCCCTGGGTGATGAATCAAATCATTTTTGGCAGTGCTAAGAATGAAGGGGGAGTATCTTCCATGAAATCTTATTCCCAGAAGCATTTACCCTGGGTCTTCATTCATTCATTTTTAGTTTTCATAATGAATTTTCCTTCCTTATTCTCAAGAAAATAGTCCTCTCAAGGGGGCAAAATAATCCTTACCTATTACAAAGAAAATTTACTATGGGAACACAAGATGTTTTAACCTCTTCCATTGTTACATGAAGGGTTTCATATCCTTGCTCATTACCCAATGCTGCCCTTGGTTTATGATTATACTCCTTCTGAAGCAGAATAGAGGTTAGAGTGAGAAGCAAAAAGCCTTGCGCTTCTCCCAAGACGGTGGACTGTGTCACTAACCATAGGCATGCCTCAAGTCATACGCTCTAGAGTTTACCTTCCAAAGCACGAGGTTGTACTCCTCATCTCCTTTCTCAGATAAAACTAATAAAGTGATAGTATGGAAAAGCTCATGCTTCAAGGAACCTAACGCACTATGTTTAATGCATCAATTTTATTCAGTAAATATTTATGGAGGGCCAGTCATAATCAAAGCACTGTTTGGTCTTGAGGAAACAACACTAGAAAAGCATAGATACAGTTTTTGCTTTGACAGGGTTCTAAACTTGATTGAGAAGATAAGCGTTAAATAAGAATTAAGTGTGTGCTGCGTCATATAAAGAAATAGAGGGTACTAGAAAGGTATAAAATGTTATCGGTGAGTCGGGTGGTAGGCTGGTTATTTTAGAGCAGAGAAACAGGAGGTTTCTCTAAAAAAATTATGTTTAAGTTAAAATTCACAGGATGCATAGCAGTCAGGTAAGCAGGTAGAATCAAGCTGGGAAAGATTGTCGTATTACATGATATCCAGTTTTGAGTGAGAGTTATATTCCCCTTGCTTTACAAGGTGGTAAGAAACTTTAGAAAAGGTCTTGAGTAAGGCTATCACTACAGTTTAGAATATTTTTGGAAAATCAGTTGAAAACTCTTTACCCTGGAAATTTATTATGAATGGTGAGGAACAATCCATACTGGTATCATCTCTTTGAAAAACCTCATGGAAATAGCAACAATACAGTGCTTCTATAATAGATACAGTAGTTCATAACAGACAGCCACTCAATGCAAATTACAAAATTGTGCGGTTGTCAGGATATTTGCTACAAAGGGAAAAAAATCCTGAAGCAGCAGTTCCCTCAAATGTGGTGACAGCCTAGTCATAAAAGAACATCCTACTTCATTGTTACAAATACATGAATCATTCCAGTAGTTTACTGTGAATATTATTTTTACCACTTACAAGAAACAGCTGCTACAACTAGATGAATGATTAGCTGCAAAGTAGATAACAATTTTGTTCTTAAGATTTGCTTTCCAAAGTACCCAATTTCACCCTTTACTTCATTCAGGTGCATGCATAATGACATAAGAGGTCATTGCCAGAATTTTTTGGGTCAGTAGAAACAAATTCTTGAGGAGGCCCATAAGATAAAGATTTTACTCCTTCCAGAATTTGAGCATTTCATTGAAATTACTCCATCCCATTTTCAAAGAGTTTCATCCCTCCTCCCCTATGCCCCAGAACATATCTTCAAGGTTAATGTTTAAGTGTTAATTAAGCCTAGCCATCTTTTAAGAGATAAGTAAGTAAACAGGCTAGTCATGATAACAAGGTTTCCAAGAGTGGACATAAAGGAATGTTAATGTATCTTTCATAATGGAAACAACACACTTATAATCCTAGAGTTAAAGTAACTATGGTTACAAAGCCTTGTGCTGCCTCACCTTCACTTGGTTCCTTTCACTGGGATCCACCTCTGTCATCAGGAGAGAGTCTCCTTGTGCTAATGGCACTCAGTTTGTCATCACTGGAATACAGAGATTAAACACCTTATGAATTGAGAGTGTAAATTTTTTTATCTGCTTGAGAAGTGTCTTTTCAAGAGGGAAGATTTAGTCAACAAAGAAGAAAGAAGTGCTCTTAATTTAAACTAACTTTTAAAATAAAAACATTAGCTTTCCATTGTACCTAAAGTGTTTTGTTATCAATGGTTACCTGGCCAGTGTTTCAAGTCTCTGTAGCTATCTTCCTGGTGTTGGCTAAGTGCTTTAAAAAGAATCTCTGCAGATACTTAGGGTGAGGAGGTCAAAAAGAAGATATTATCAGGATAGAATTTAGAACACTGGATTTAAGATGAACTGCTGGAGACATCTTCTCAAAAAGCGTTAAGGACATAGAAAATTATTCAAACCATAGCATTACAAACAAAGCTGGACTCAAAATTATTTACATAATCTATTTTCTAAAAATGATATAAAATGCATAAAGATGAAAGGAAGAACATTAAAATGTAAATAATGGTAATTGGGATGGGATTATGAATGATTTGCCAAAATGAAAATATATTACTTAAACAATCAAGGAAAAATTGGTAAGTTTTATATAGTAATGTATTGCAAACCACAGCTACGGCTTTCACAATTACAGAAAGGACTTAATGTTCAACTGGAATACCTTCAGAAGAGGTTGGCAAACAGTATCAGGAGCTATTAAAACCCAGATGATTTTTTTCCTAGAGAAAAAAAGTTATGAAACATGGAAGCTAGCTTAAACCATTTGAAGTACTGTCAAGTAGAGGAGTGTCAAGACTTACTTTCCAAAGACTGGAGTTTCTACGGAGACATTTGTCTTAATTTAAGAAAGATATTTCTAGCAACAAAGAAACAGATTGACATTAAAGAACTACTGAACGTTTTCCAGAAGAGGCTGGGTGGATATCAGACATAAAAATGATGGCTTCACTGATTGAGAACTAAGACTGTGGGGTTTTTAAGATAATTTTCAACCCTTGAATTCTATTATTTTACATATTGCCAACATATTTGCCCAACACTCTAGAGCTTGGAGGTCTTGCTTTTTCCTTTCTTCTCTTTTCTTTTACCCACCTGACTCCCACCTTCCTCCTGCCTTGACAAAAAGTGCTGACTTTCTGGTCGAGGAGTCATTGGGGCAAATTGCCCTTGAGAACAATGCTGAAGGAGCAGCAAATTGTTCATGATAAAGTCTCTGATTTAAATAGAATCAGACTTGTCTAATTTACCACAATGCGTTAATCATGTACTATAAGTAGTAGATCAGGGCCATTGACTTGGGGCTTCCAAGGGCTTGAGACAAATCAGAGAATAAGTTGGGCTCAGATTTCTATATATACTCATCTGATCACACATTTAGACATGATCCATGGTATCCGTTCTTTTTTCCATTCCATTACTTTTCATGCTATCTTACTTGGAAAGGGTCAAAGACATTCTCTGTGCAAACCTTCCCAAACATTCCAATCTCCTCATTTGAGATGTTCCTTGTGTGATTCCCCAATGCATGTGACACCCTTATCTCTCACTGATTATGCATAGGAAGCAAATATTCTTATAAACTATACTTTCAGTAATCAACCAAATAGTACTAGAGACTTTTGTTTCAAATACCAGTGACCATTTATCTACTAATAAAAATAATTTAATAAAGATATTTAGAATTTTAGGGAATTTAGATATTTAGAAAACCTATTCTACTCAAAAGCATATAAATACTAGAGGGATGATTCAGCTGTTTGGATGTGTTTCTTTGATGGTATTAGAAAAGTGAATTTCTTCTACTTTGTTTCTGGAATGTAAAGACATGTGATAGAAGGGAGAACTATAACATTCCACTACTTAGACTAGCTTTCTGCATGCAATAATAAAGGGGGGGGGAATGTAATATCTTTTCTTTACCCATCACAAGATTTATGTCTGAGATCTTTATATCAAAAGACTGATTTACAAGAGAAAAGCATAACAAATTTACTTAATCAAAGTTTTACCTGACATGGAAACCTTTAGAAATGAAGACCCAATGACACAGGAACAACTGTGTATTTTATGGACAGTGGTGTAGAAGTATGATTGGAGGACAAAAAGTTACATACTTTAATGGTAATAAACTGGAAAGAACTTAGCAAGTCCTGTTGGTTCAGATTCCTCTCAGCCTCTCTAAGAAGTGTGGCATTCCTTTCCTCTGGTTATAGGGCAGAACACCTGTCCCATGAGGGTCTTCAGAGGAGCAGGGAGGAAGAAGGTCAGAGAGTAACTTCCTGTTTCTGTATTTTTTTCAATTTACTCCAGCTTAAAATACTCATTTACCACATTACCACATTTTGGGATACTGTGTTCTGAGCTCTGGCAGTGAGAATGCAAAATCTGTGAGCCATTATTATTATTGTTAATGTTATTACTATTAACAGGTGAAACTTACATTCTATAGTTCTAATTTTACTTGTATTTATTGAATATCTATATATTCCAGGTCCTGTGCTTTTCTTTTCATTTAAACCAGCTTATAACTCTAAGTGAGGAACTTTGTTTCTCTCTGTCCAGATGAACAAAATGAAGTTCAAAAGATTAAGTGTTTTGCCTGGATCACACAGCTGTCCAGAGGTAGAGCTCTGGTGCAAACTAAGGTTTTCCAACTCTAAGAATGAAGCAAGGAATTTTCAAAATGTCTTCACCTGCTTCATATATAATTACCTGAACAACCTGTACTGCTTAATAACAGTAATATGAAAATGTCCACAGTAACATGTAAGGTAGGTAGGACACAATTATTCCCTTCCTGAGAGAGACATGTTAAACTACTGGCTGACATCACTCAATCGGTAAGGGATGAATGTGGGATTCAAAGTTATGCTTCTGCTGAGTTCTGCTCCATCCTATTGTGAAGACCTATGCTTGAAGTATGATGCCCCTCAAGGAGAACAATGGATCTTAATAGTGACAAGCCCTAAATACCTTTGTTTGTAATGTCTTAGTCTTTACATGATGCACATCATAATTAATTTTTCTCAGTATAGAGGCTCTTTCTTTGTTAATCATTTAATTCCTGAATGAATGAGTTATATTTCAAATGATCCTCTTAGTAGATACGGAAGAAACTCAACGGTCAAAATGAAAGACCTAAAATTGTGTGAGAAGATGCTGGTCAATAAGAAGAAACAACAGGTGTTCACCTTGTTGTACACTCCTTCAGACTGCAGTATGAAAGAGTGACACTCTTGTTTTGCTGAACATGTGCTAGAGAAAATAAAAAAATCCAGCCAAGTTGTTCAGTGAGTCTCATGAGTATATGGAGAAATGTTTACTTGTTTTGAATTAAAAATGGAATTCTAATCCCCTTAGACTGTAAGCCAGATTTTAGAAGAAGAGGGCAGCATAAGCCTACTTGTATTATCTAATCATTCTCTCTTCTGGGAACACTCTTAATTTAGCTAAAACCAGGATTTGGATTTGGCCTAGCTATAAATTAAAAGAACACTATATGGCTATGCAACTCTGCTCAAGAGTTTATTTGCCCTTACATTAAAAAATAACTCAAGTTACTCTCAATGGATTCATTAAAAACCTGATTTTTCCACTTTATAGCTATTTTGCCTGGCAGATGGGATCTGGTTTTTTCCTTATGCTGCATTTTTGAACTAAGTATATATGGTGGGATAGCAGTATATGCTCCCGCCAACAAAAAAGCCACATGCATATTTCAATAAAATTGCATTATTTGGCATCTACTGTTCACATATGTTCATTTGGCTATTGCTAGTCCAAGGCAATTGTAGCCACAAGGGGAGTGGGTGTTTGAAATTTAAACAAGGAGCTCTAAATTTTGTAAGAGAAGAGAGACCTCCTGACAGGTAGATCAGTCTCTAATTCATTTTTAATGCAGTTGACAGTTCCATAAATCATTTTCTTCTCTCCCATTATGTGCTAGCTTCTGTGCTAATAGAAGCCTGAAAAGAAAGTTTCTTTATACTTTTGGGTAGGGCTAGGTACGACTCTTTCAATGAGCCTTTAAGGATAAATAACTTCACCAAGAAGAAAACAAAGAGTATTTCAGGCAGAGAGAATGCATGGAGGTGTGGTAAGTTCAGGGGCAGGGCAAGTTCTCCTCTGCAGCTGAAGGGCGCATGGTAAAATGGATGTAGAAACAAAGATTGGAAGGGCATGGTAGAGACAGCAGATTTCTTGCTATAAAAAGCTATTTCCATAAGTTTTAAAGTGAGGAATGTAAGCTCTATCCCTGTGAATACTGGGAAATGGAGTATTCTAATGCCTTCCCAAAAATGTGAAGAGAAAACCCGTTGTCATCTTTTCAGCAAAGAATGTTTGGAGCAAAATATAGGTATGGAGTTAACTGAACAGGTATCTAGAGGAAAAATTTATTTGGAAATGCTGTTATGAGGCTAAAAATCAAAGTATGTAATACTATAGTCAGCTTACCCAGTAAATTTTTTACCATTCTAGTTTTTAAGAATCTGATTGGGGGTTGGGAGAGAACAGGAAAAAGATGGAATTACTATGAATGTTTTTTGGTATAAAGTTAAGGTCACTCAGAAATACCACCTTTTAAAAATCACTGTTTATACACATAATTAAAAAAAACATGTATTTTATTATGCACTAAAAAGAAGTGGTTGAAAATGTGACTATCCATGTGCCTTGATTAGCATTTAGAGTATGAACCCACTCTAATTTGGATTTATTAAGATGTTGTTACTTTCCAAAATTTTCAGCTACAGGTTTTCATCCTATAATGGTAGTGTTTTAGTGTGGCATGCATGCTATAGTCAAGAACTTGGACCCTGGAATTAAACAATCCTGAGCTCTGCTCCATTTAGGAGCCATATGACTTAAGCAATAGAGTCCTTTAACTCTCAACTTTATCAACTGTTAAAAAGAAAAATTGGAGATCTATTCCTATCTACCAAATAGTTATTATGAAGATTAAGTAAAATGTTTGAAAAATGCTAATTATGGTGTCTGGTATATACTAAAAATTTGATAAATGTCATTAGTCAATTACATAATTATTATTATCACTGAAAGATAAACATGCATAATCAGTTTGAGATAAAAATTTGTAAAAATACCTTTATCTATACACTCAAGCCAATTGATTCAGTGCCTGTTCTTAAATAATGATGAAAAGGTTAATAATATTAACATACACATAATAATTTAGTGTTTAAGAAATATTCTCTCATGAACAAATAATTTGGTTTCTGTGATAATCCTGTGAGTTGGAAAAGATAAAATATTCTTATGGCTTACAGAAGGCAGAGGGGTGGGAGAGGGGGAAGAAATCACTATAAAATATCCAAGAGAAAAATATCCATAAAATTCATGCCAGAACAGACCAAGGAGATGAAGAGGAAAGAAAAGCCTTTCAAAAAAACTATTTTTTCACAATAAATACTTTCAAATAAGCAGAGCAAAAAAAGAAGAAGAAGACAAGAAGAAGAAGAAGGAGGAGGAGGAGGAGGAGGAGGAGGAGGAGGAGGAGGAGGAGGAAGAGGAGATCATGGCAGCTAGTGAATTGATATTGTCAAATCAAATGATGGGTATCTAACAAATATCAGACTTATTTAACTTTTTTTTTTTTTTTGGAGACAGTCTTGCTTTATTGCCTGGGCTAGAGTACAGTGGCATCATCATAGCTCGCTGCAATCACAAATTCCTGGGCTCAAGTCATCCTCCTGCCTGAGCCTCTCAAGTAGCTAGGACTACAGGTGCACACAACCACACCTGGCTAATTTTTACTTTTTTCTCTTTTTTTTTTGTAGAGACAGGGTCTCACTCTTGCTCAGGCTGGTCTCAAACTCCTGGCCTCAAGCAATCTCGTCTCCTTGGCCTCCTACAGAGCTAGCTAATCATTTTTTTTTTTTTGGTAGAGATAGCTATTGAGTTCTTAAGTTTACAAAATTTATCCCTAAAGTAATATTTCAGTTATAATCTTAAGTCTTAATGCATAAAATTTAACATCATAAGAACATTTATTTAAAATGAGAAGAATTTTTATAACACATGTTTATTTTTAAAAGTATATTATTTAGGTTCTCTATTTTTAAAAATTATACAGATACAGATTGCAACACAGTTTCTATGTTTACCTTTGATCAACAAGCTATAATATAGACTTCGGAGTAATTATTCTCAAACTATGCAGTGGTGTGCTGCAAACTTGGAAAATGGATTCCATCACTTAGTTGAATATGGTCAATTTTTCTTCAAGTTCACCTTTAATTAGATTTTCTTTTTGTTTTTTAATTAAAAATAATTTATTGATAAAAAATGCTAACAATCATCTGAGCATTCAGCAAGTTATAATCTTTTTGCTGGTGGAGAGTGTTCATGGCTATTGACTGCTCAGAGTGATGGTTGCTGAAGGCTTCAGTGGCTGTGGGAATTTCTAAAAATA
>CAUYRT010100747.1:0-39459 GCA_963574885.1 Lepilemur ruficaudatus | reverse complement strand
CTATTAACAATGGAAGGGACATGGTAGTAATATTCTTCAGGGATTAGGGGGTTGGGGGTGGGTAAACTTGGAAAAGGCATTCCTCAAATCATGGTTTGGGTGTGGCAAAGTCATAACATGTAACCAAAATGTTTGTACCCCTGTGGGTCCAAGGCTAGATTCTTCCTGTGTTCTCCAAGCCAGTTACCAAATCAAAGAACTGTTTAAAATGAAGCAGTAAAGGAAGTAAGTAGTAAGGTCCTGATTGAATGGAGCGGTAATTAACAATGCAAAATGGTTTTGAAACTAGAGGGAGGAAATAAGCCTTAAACAGGGTGTTTCTGTTTCAGACAAACTTGCTTTAAAGTGTTAGCATTTAAATGGTCACACCTCGGATTTGAACTTAACACTCCATTAAGCGGCTGAGGGAGCTCACACCTCTGTCTGTGGCACCTTTCACTCTTGTTGAAGCCCAGGGAGGGAGAAGGGGAGGGGAGAGGGAGGAGAGGAGGAAGAGTAGCTACAAAGGAAGCAAGGGCAAAGGCGACGGTCCTGGCTATTCCTGCTGCCCTGGTGCGATTGTGAGCTTCTGCCTCCACTCCCCAAGTGTCCTGGTTTGGATAATAAATTATGTGTTCAATCAAATAAGCAGGGCAGCAGGATGTCCAAAGGATAGTGACAAGGCAACAGTTATTTATGTTTGTAAATAAAGATGGAAATAACAACATTTGGTCTTTGGAAGGCATGCTTTGGTTCAGAAACCTCTGTGTCATTTCGTATGCTAAGGCTAAGGGCTCATGACTGCAAGAGTAAAATCAAAAAATTAAAGTACCTTGGAAAGGAGCCCAGGAGGCTATCTGGATGTCATTCTGAAAATGAGAAACTGAGGCTCAAAGAGGTTGACTTGCCTAAGGCCACACACCTAGTTAAGGGAGAAGTTGGAAATAGGATCCAAATCTCCTAAATGTAAGTTGTACGTTTTCGATGTGTCGAATATTTTTAGGAATGTAAATCATGTTCTCAAGAATGAGGAATAAAGTACAGGAGTTGTGATGAATTGTGCAGATTCCCTTCATCCTGCAGGTCAGAGGGCTCAGAGATCAGGAGGAGGGTTTGGGGACACAGTACAAACACTGGTTCTTAGGGTGACGTTTCTGGGGCTCACTGATGAGTTCAGCTGAGGAGGAGGTGAAGAACTTTCTCAGAATAAAGAAAAGTCAGAAATCCAACTGGCTTCTGGCTTTGCAATTTAACAGCTGGTTGACCTTGGTCAAAGTTAATGAATGTCTTTAAAAACTCCCACTTCTTCAACTATATAATGGGTATAAAATTAATACTTGTCTCAGGTAACTTGTGAAGATTAAATAAAACAGTATCTGCAAAGCCCTGGGCCCAATGGGTGGCACGTAGTTATATGTTCAGTAAACGTGAGCTGTTCACCCTTTTCACTTACATAATGTAAGATTAGTAATGAACTAATCTCATTTAGTTCCACATAGCTCATAGAGACAGATATTAGTGTTCCTATTTTAACAGATCAGGAAACAAGCTCTGAGAGATTAAATAGTTTGTCCGAGGTCATACAACCAGTAAATGATAAAAGCAGAATTCAAATTCTTCTTGCCTTTTCGAGTTGTCTGTCTCTGGTAAGAAATTACAGGGTGAGGTAACGAAATGAAAGAATGAGAAAGGGGATGGCAGCTGGGAGCTCGCCCTGCCTAGAGGTGGGGGGTTGGAAGGGGACAGGGTGCTGAGCAGCTGCTGTTCTGCAGGTGTCGTCCACGTATGATCAAGGCTTTTTCTCTGCGTAGTCAATCAAGGAGGGAGAGAGCCTGGTCTCAGGCATCAGAATCAGAGGTGATACAATTTGTCTCCTCATCAGAAAACACCCTGATAAGAACTAAATAAGAAAGCAAGCTGAGACATAAGCCCCAGTGTCCCTGGGTCAGTACCTATGATGAAGACAGGAGGACCTGGCCAGGTCAGCAGACGAGGGCAGTGATAAGTCCCTGGTGATTCTGTTCTTTTCAAACCCTTCCCATGGGCAGAAACCAGGTCAGGGATGCAACTTCTCTGTGATTCGTGTTTCTTTGTCATTTATTGGGATATTTGGGATTAATTGGGTCACCATGAGGACCCTTCCTGTGAAATAATCCTTTGTATCATCACAATTGGTTGATTTGAAGTTATTTGTAATCATACAAGTAGGACTTCCAGTAAGGAGCAGAGAAATTCAACTAACAAGAGCTAATTGGTAAACACACAAGACAAAGAGAGGCCAAAACAATGTAACAGAGATCCTTCTTTATTTACCCACCTCAGAATACTCATAATGGATAGACCCAGGGTCCTCACAGTCTCTGGGAACCCTCATCCTCTCCCAGAGTTCTCTGGTTACAGCTCCATATGACTGTGACTTTCAGTAATTATGATTCCATGCTTTGGGGTCAAACAGACTTGAGTTTGAAGCTTGTCCCTACCCCTTCCACCTAGTGACATTAGACAGGTGATTTAATTGCTCTAGACCTTCATTTCCTCACATATAAAATGGTGGTGATAATACCAACCTCATAATGTATGCAGTGTACTTATTTCTTTCCTGGCACATAATATTATAAGTGCCCCGTCAGTGGCAGCCACCCTATTCTGCTAACATCCTTGCTGAGAAGTTCAAGCTGTGGCAGAACACAGCTCCTCATAATTCTCACACCCCTTTTGGCCACTTCCCTCTTTGGTGTATACCTACTGGATTAGCCTTTGGCTCGCCTGCAGCTTTGGGATTAGGTAAGCAGGTAGGGTAACATTGTCTCTCTTCCTACCACCTTAAAGGTCCTTTCCTTGAGCCCGCCCTGATTATCAATTATATCAGTTAAATCATGGAAACCGTTCATCACATCTGCAAATCATATCAAGCCAAGAGAAGTGGCAAACACATTCGACGAAAGAATTTGGACCAACAAATCCTCACAGGTTTTCAAACTGAATAGAATCTAACGTGATAGAATGTAATAGGGACATGTAGAAGGTGCTTCATTTGAGTCCAAACAAATGCCAGCTGCATAAGGGTCAGGCTCTGAGAAAAAAAACAAACAAAAAGCCCTCATACACTTCTTATTTGGAAGTAAAGTCAATTTAGTTCACACTGCGAAATTTCTACCGAAAGAATGGATGTCAGTTTGCCTAACATGTAGACACATGGCCTGTAGCCTAGAATGTAGTCTGCCTGCTATGGCTTAGATGTGGTTTTGCCCTGCCACATCTCATGTTGGAATCTGATCACCGGTGTTGCAGGTGGGGCCCGGTGAGAGATGTTTGGATCATGGGGGGAGACCCCTCACGAGTGGCTTGGTGTCATTCTCCTGGGAGTGAGTTCTCTGTCTTAGTCCCCATGAGAACTAGCTGCTGAAAAGAGCCTGGCACCTCCTCCTCTCTCTCTTTCTTCTTCTCTTGCCCTGTGACCTGCCCACACAGGCTCCCTTTAGCCTTTCACAGTGAGTGGAAAGAGCCTGAATTCCTCGCCAGAAGAGATGCTGGTGCCATGCTTCTTTTACAGCCTGCGGAACTGTGAGTCAAATAAACCTCTTTCTTCATGAATTGCCAAGCCTCAGGTATCCCTTTATAGCAATACACACGGACTAAGACACTGCCTGTTTGGTATTGTTTGATGGGCACACCACAAGATCTGGCACAAAGTGATAGATTTTAGCCTTTTATCCTTCTTTCAGGAATGAAAAGAGATAACGTATTTATTCTCTAACACCAGGGTTATGCAAGCATCAGCTGAATGAATACGTGGTTGGGTCGTTCTTTGCTAAGGAGACGCAAGTACCGATGGGTGTTTGTACCAGATGCCATGAAGGCCCTTTTCAATCAGAAAGCATCTTTCTGATAGTTTGTGCCATCTCACAGACCAAGAATCTTCTTGCCAGAGCACACATTTAATCTTTTTATAATTTCTAAAGAAAGTGAGCAAACAGATAACAGGTCACAGATGTAGGTTCCTTTGTAATTTTGAGTGCCAAGCTTCCCAAGTTTGAGTGTTTCTCAAAGAAAATTGCTTTCCGAAAGGAGATATGAGCTGGCTTCTCTAGACCCCACACACGTCTCAGCTATTTCCTCCTCTGGGACTGTGTTCAGCTACCCTGCCCTTTGAATGCCCCACCATCCTCTCTCTACCAATCCACCACCTCCTGCAGAATCTGACTCCATGTTAGCCTCCTCCCAGACTTCCTTGTTCCTCATATTCTTCTAAGCTCCTCAAGGACTCTCTGTATTATACCCATACATGGTTACAGACTGCCTGAGAATCATTCTCCAGTTGTTTCATGTTTTTGTGACTCTCCACCTGAACTCTGAACTCCTAAAGGCAGTGCATCTCTGCCAATGAGATGAGAAGGAGAAGCGTTCCAGAGTTTTCTAATGATTACACAACTTTGGGCACATAGCACCCACTTGGGTCCTAAGACCCGTGAAATAGCAATGAAATTTCACTAGGATTAAGGTTAGATGGGACAATCCAAGTTTCAGAAGATCAGAGACATTTACATTCTGTTCTTAGTAGTTCAACAGTCCTTCCAGATCACCAGGACTGCAGACATAAAAGTTTCATCTAGCCACTAGCTCTAGCTGAACATACCACCGGTTACTTAAAGGGCAATTTATTTTTAATAGAAAAATTGATTCTGGAATGAAACATGAAGTAGCCTCTTTTTTTTATTTCTTTTTTTGGTAGTAGACTAACCTTTTAAAGACTAGCATTCTTGCCCTAGAGAGGGGCATAAAAGTTTAAAAGGTTATTTTCCGCATTACACATAACCCGCATGCTCACCTTTCCTATCTCCTTGCCGGATCTGTGCGCAGCGTGCCTGTGGCACTAACTCGCTGAAAATACTGGCTCCATTAATGCATGATTTACTTCTCTTTACCTGGCAAAGTCCAGATCCCATATTTCAAAGCAAATTCAAGCCTTTGTGATTCACTGCCTACTCTATGAGACGTGATGGCATGGAATTTTCTCTCTTCAAAACTCAAAAGAGCAAAGCGAATGCTGAAGAGAGGTCTTTCCTGACCCACCCAGAGGACTGGGTTGCTCCCTGATTTGAGTTCCTATGGCACTTTCAACTTACTGCTCTCCTTAGACTTATCGTGGTTGATCATAACTGTTTACAGGTCTGCCTTCCATTTCCACAGCCAACTCTCAGAGAGCAGAAATTCTATCCTACCCATCTCTCGTAGCCTCACATAGTGTGCATTCCAGATCCTTCTCAGACAAGGCTCCCACGCGCCAGCTGCTAGGAATGCTGCCTGCTGTCAGCTCACAGCGGGGTGTCTTTTTTGGAATTGCACACAGCTGAGGGCAAGCTTGAGCCCTCATCCAAAGTCTGGTCCATGCAAGGATACAAAGAACGAGACTCACTGCCTCAATCCAGGACAGCTCTCAAGAGCCATCCCAGCTCCAGATCTCCGTGCTGTCAGCTGAGTCCTCATTTGCAACTGCAGAGTGGCTTAGCTTCCCTCCCGCCCAGCCGTGCTCCTCCCACTGCCTCGCAGCTGTTGGTTCTGACAGCCCTTCTCAACAAATCTACACACGTCTCCTTCTTAAAGTGTTTTTCCCGGGGAAACCAACTTAAGACACTCCATATCCTAGCACCATGTCTAGAGCATAGTAGGTATTCCATTAATATTTGGTAAAAGAATGGGTGAATAAAGTAATAAGAAATTAATAAATACAAATAATTATGTATTCCAACATTTTACTTCCACTGCCCTCCCCACCCCACCCTCCTAGGGTTGTGGTTCTCTGCGGTCAATTATTACCACAGTGCCATGCAACGTGCTAAGCGCTGGGGAGTCGAAAACAACTCAGTCAGTCTTTCCTTGTCAGCACCCGTGGCAGGAAGGACGCTGTTCCATATGCAGCACTGGGGATTGCGTTTGTTGCCGATAACACTGTAGTAGTGACTCCATTTATATAGATAGACACTTGCATCCCCAAACATTGCATCTTTATTCCTAGCTTTTCATAGGCAGCATCTCATGGATACTCTGAGACTTGGAAAATGGAATAACTATGATATTTCACCTTAGAACTGTACCATTGATCCTAATTTTCTCTTTAGCAAATGATTTTTTTTAAGAAGGGCAGAGACCAACTGAGTATCCTAAGAAAGAAGACTGTATTTGGCACATAAAGGAGGAAAGTAAGCTATTCTAGAACTTCTGGGGATAATATGACCCTATTGAGTTAGGAACTAGAAAAATTCAAAAATCCGAATGTTATAGTCAAAAATTGCTAAATGCAGAAGACAGAGTATTTCTGGAGTAGAGCAGGCAGCACAGGTCCCAAAACTCTAACCAATCATAACTAAGTATGAAAGAAAGGTTTGCCTATTCAGTGGTGTTGACATATGTGAAACAAAGATATAGAAACATAAGGAAAAAAGTGCACATTGAGACAAGAATCAGTGAACTGGAAGATAGAACAATAGAAATTACCCAACCTCTACAACAGAAAGAAAATAGACTAAAAACAAATGAACAAAATCTCAGGGACATGAGGAACAATAACAAAAGACCTAACATTTGTGTCATCAGAGTCCCAGAAGCAAACACTTCTTGGAATGTAACAACTTAGATGAAGTGGACCAACTCCTTCAAAAACAAACACAAAATAATATAAAATACATCTTTGAATAGCCCTATAATTATTAAGGAAATTAAATGTATAATTTTAAAACTCTCAAAAGAAAAAGAATCTCCAAGACCCAATAGTTTAACTAGACAATTTCACCAAATATTTAAAGGAGGACTAATAGCAATTCTATATAATCTCTTCCAGAAAATAGGAGGGAACGCGTCTCAAATCATTTTATGGAATTAGTATTACCCTCATACTAAAACTAGACAAAAATCATATTAAAAAAGAAAAGGAAAACTACAGACCAATATTTCTCATGAATATAAACCAAAAAAATCCTTAACAAAAATATTAGCAAATAAAATTCACCAATATATAAAAAAGAATTATAAATCGTGACCAGTGGAGTTTATTCTAGGGATGGAAAGTTCATTCAATATTTGAAAATCTGTTAATTGAAAACAATTAACAGTTTAGAGGGGAAGAAAAGTCACATGATGATACAAAATGTTATAGAAAAAGCATTTGACAAAACTCCACACCCTTTCATAATAAAAACTCTCAGAAAAGTAGGAATATGGGGAACTTCCTCAACTTGCAAAGAACATCTGCAAAAAACTTCCGGCTAACATTATACTTAATGGTGAAAGACTGCATGCTTTCCCCTCAGATCAAGAACAGGGAACAGATGTCTGTCTTAACAATTTTACTCAACATAGTGCTAGAAATTATAGCTAGTGCAATAAGTCAAGAAGAAGAAATAATCATACAATTAGAAAGGAAGAAATAAAATTGCTCCTCTTTGCAGATGACATAATTGTCTTCATAGAAAATACCAGGGAATCTACCAAAAGACAAAGGAAAAGAAAACTCCTAGATCGAATAATTTCAGCAAAGCCGTAAGATACAAAATAAGTATACTAAAATCAATTACACTTCTATATACTAGCAATAAACATGTAAATAAAATTAAAAATACACTACCATTTGTATTTACTCAAAAAGATTAAAATACTTAGGTGCACAGGATGCTAAAAACTACAAAATGCTGACAAAGGGAATCTAAATAAATGGAGATACACTGTTTTTACAAATTGAAAGACTCAACATAGTAAAAATATCAATCTTTCCCAAAATAATATACAAGTTTAACTGAATTCCTATCAAAATTGCAGCAAGAGTTTTTCTAGTTATAGACAAGATTATTCTAAAATTTATACTGAAAGGCAAAAAACCTCCTAGAATGTCTGAAACTATTTTAAGAATAAAGTGGGAGCAATTACTCTACTAGATTCCAAGATTTATCATAGAGCTAAAGTAATCAACATCATGGTCTTGGCAGAGAAACAGATTCAGACTAATGGGACAGAATAGAAAACTTAGGCTCAACCACAAAAATGTCCTCTGATATTTCAGAAAGGTGCAAAAGAAAGGACTTCAAACTGAGTCTCACACGTTATACAAAAATCAACTCAAAATGGGCTACAGACTTAAATGTAAAATGTAAAACTATAAAACTTTTAGGAAAAGATAAAATATTTTCAGGATCTAGGTCTAGGCAAAGAGTTCTTAGACTTAACAACAAAAGTATAATCCATGAAAGGAAACAATAAATTTAACTTCACAAACATTAAAAACTTTTGCTCTGTGGAAAACCGTGTCGAGAGGATGAAAAGACAAGCTACACACTAGGAGAAAATATTTGCAAACCACATATCCAACAAAAGACTAGTATCTAGCATATAAAACACTCCTAAAACCAAACGTAAAAAAAAAAAAATCAGAATAGAAAATGGACAAAGCAATCCAAGTCTCCTCCCCACAAATTCATATGTTAAAATTCTAACCCCAATATGATGGCATTAGGAGGAGGGGGTCTGTGGGAGGTGACCAAATCATGATGGGGAGGGGGAGGGATGGTCCTTAGAAATAAGATTGAGCCTTTATAAAAGGGCTCCCCAGGGCTCGCGCCCTCTGAGGGTACGATGAGAATTGGCAGTCTGCAACCCAGAAGGCGGCTCTCTCCAGAACCAGACCACACTGGCACCCTAAGCTCGGATTTCCAGCCTCCAGAACTGTGAGAACTAGATTTCTGTTGTCTATAAGCCACCCAGTCTATGGTACTTTGTTACAGCAGCCCAAACTGACAAAGAGAGATGGTAAATTTTATGTTGTGTGTATTTTACCACAATAAAAAAAAAATAGTTTGAAAAAATGGTGAGTGGACCACAGACTTCATTAGTGTTCATTCAGGGCTGTCCGGAGATGGAGGAAAAAATGTACTTGAATGTATTTGATTAACATTGGGATACGTTATCAGGCTTTTCCTTTTCCGGAGCCTTGGTGGATATATCAGACATGCCAATGTAAGATATTTCCTTACTTCTGTATCTTACTTACTTCTGTTTCCTCCTGTTCCTGACACATAGATACTCAATCTGATTCTGTTCAGACCTTGCCAGTTATAGACTTCCCAGATAATTCTTATCTCTCCAGGTCTATTTATGTTACAAGTTCAAACCTGGCAACTCTCCCCCTTGACATGTACTGATGTGTACGTAAGTGGCCCACACAGGGACCAGTGAGGAAGGCAGGTTTCCTAGTGGCACAGGCATTTAAACCCACCCCACTCAGTAGCAGGTGCTAAGCAGGCACTCCAATGTCGGGGGACTGACTCACAGACTGAGCCCTTCTGGGGTTTTAGAATTTTCTTACCCAGAAAATAGGATCCACACCACTGCCACCATGAATTATTCACCACCCGCCTGGGCTACTCCTTGGTGAACAATGAAATAATGAAAGCTGACAAAATTGATTTGTGGTGAATTTTTAGTGAAGCCAAGTTCATGGCAAGTAAGCAAGAGCCAATAAAGCTCAGAGGAACTTGACCACAAGAATGGTCAGCCTGCAGTTCCCCTGGGAACATCACCGTTTGGCCAACAGGACAGCCAGGCTGGAAACCCTGTGCAACGTTCCTTTTCCTCCCAGGGTTGGGGGAGATGAGTGTTGTCTCCCACTGAAAAAGCACAGCCACTTGGGTCCACCCAGCCAGTTCCCAGCCAGAAGGATGGGCAAGACTCTTGAGGCAGATCACGAAGAATTTGAACTGCTAGATAATTAGAAGCTCAATAACCAAATCTCTGAACATAATTTCAGCTGCTTAGAAGAGTGCTAAGAAAGAAAGGCTTCAATTCAGCATATTTTGAGTTTTGCATTAGGGTTTCACTAATTAAAAGGAAAAAAGTATTGGCACCATGTCTAATCCTTTCATTAATCTCTCTCAACATATATTCTGCTGCCTGTTATTGTATAATCATTAAATGTAAAATATTAAACTGCACATTTGACTTTATTGATCACTTTATGGACTAAAGATACAGCAAGTAATTATCTGCCAAGACAAATTCATTGATTGGGCTGTCATCGGGAGTGCTAAAATTGACACATAGTTGATTATTATTCTAGTATGCTGTTTTCATCAATTATTTTGTCTCATTCTCTTTTTTTATCAAGAATTGTTTATTTATAGTTAGTTTCTATTTAAGAACTCAAAATAAGACTTGTCACCCTAAAACCAGGTGGGTGGTTTTCTTCCTACATACAGTTCCACAGTGTATCTTCCTACATACAGTTCTTTCTGTAGCTAATTTTATATCCCATAAAAGCAAGAACCATGACTTGCATGTTTTGTTTTGTTTTAACTCTTTGTCCCCATCCCTTTGTTTCTGTATTCAGTAGGTACTCAATAAATGATAACAGAAGGCTCTTATGAGGCAGTTGGAGTGTAGTGGCCTACTTTGAACAACCCAGTTTCTAAGAAACTGAGTTCTAAATTTCAACTATAAGTTTGGATTTTGGCCCTGTGTAATTGTGCATTAAACTTCTTTCAGGTTACTTGGGTCTGAGGAACACAAGTCGCCTTAAATAAGGAGGGATTGAGGGCTGATGGCATGAATGAATGAAGCTGAAATAAATTTTACTTAAGCATCTTTCCCACATTAACACAGAACACAGCCTGGTGTCATGGAAACAACATTGCACGCAGGTTAGAAAGCCTGGCGTTTGGTCTCCGTGGCCCTGGGGAGTGATTCAAAACTTTGGTCCCAGTTCCCCTTCTGTTAAGTAAAACTGTTGGGCCAGATACTCAGGAAGGCAACTTACCACTCTGAAATCTACTGTGCTAGCTTGCTTTGAGTTAGGGTACAGCCTTTGTGGCATCTCACTTCACGGATCTGAGTAAAGGAAAGACAATGATTTTCTATTAACTTGCCATGAATTCACCTTTCAAAAGTACTTGTGAGTGAGCAATAATTGTCTTTGAATTTCCAAGGAAATCTGCAGCATGTTTTTCTGCACCTGTAGAGAACTGTAGAGACAGCATTTTGAACTAGAACTCCACATATCTTTAGGGCAAAGGTTCTCAGTCTTTTTCTTTTTTTCTTTAAAAGTTTTCTTTAAAAAATCTGATTGATACAGACCCTCTCCCAAAACAACGATGGAGCTCACAAATACAACATTTTGCCTACAATTTCAGGGTAGCGGGAGGAAGCATAGGGGACTGTTTCCGGGTTGGGAATCACCCCCACCCAGGCCTATTGTAGGGCCAAGTTTTGCTCTGATGTGAATACTTTTGTTCTTTAACCCTCTCGGCTCTGTCACCTGCTAGCTGTGTGTCAAACAAATTGCTTAACGTTTGTGATCCCCCTTGGAAACACAGGGATAATAACATCTACCTGCAACTGGCTGGAATCATTAGCATCATAAGCTAAGGTAAATAAAGCATCTGGTACTGTGCCTGTCATACAGCAGTAGGCACTTACTCATAAAATGGTTTTTTCTTTCCCTTTCTCATTTCTTTAATCTCAATCAAACCTGCATAGCTACGTGCCTTCCTTCTGCAGTGTGGAGTCCCAATTTCTTTTTGTATTATCCACACCCTCTCCACTATTACCCCCAGCTTTCTACTTCAACTGAATATTCGTATTGTTCAGTTTAATATAATACACTTGGATTTCTTCCTTTTTGTGTAAAAAATTTCTGCTATTTAGAAACAGCACTCATGTGCTGCTTTTGCCAAAATCGAGTTCATTTTTAATTCTCCAGATTTGCTGCTTCTGAGGTAAAGCCTTAGTCACATTAGCATGGCCCAGAATTTCCCATTTAAATCTTTCCTGGGGCTGAAAATTAATCTTTCCTTAGGCAGTACCTAAAGGGTATGCTTATTGAGTGATCTAAAGATCAATTAAACCCTGGCTGAGCTTCGGTAAAGAAACTATTTCTTCACACAAAAAGAGGCGGTGGTAACGCAGGTAGAATCCAGGAACCCTGTGCTCAGCTTACCTGGGCCGCTTGAGGCACGCAGGGGTAACTAGGGAGCTACTGGCCTCCGAGCGGTGAGGCTAACCTTGTGCCTCCAGAGAGTGAGCACGTACGGAGCAGCACTTACGTGCCTGGCGGAAGTCAGAGGTGGCAGTATGGTGGCCCACGGCCCACGTGCGGCCCACAGAGGTGGGGTTCCCTTCCTTCTGCTCTCACTGTGCTTTAATAAACCATACACTTATATTTAAAAGTATACATTTCATATACATTGTACACACATTCACATACACACACACACACACAGATCTGTGGCTTCTCCAACAAAATTAGAATATTCAGCAGCACTGAACCCAAATTCCCACATGCCAACAGTAAGTTGGAGCAGAGCGGCTGACACTGTCATTAGAGGGGCACATGCTCCTGATTCTCCACGGCTCCTACCATTCTCTCGTCGTATGTGTGTGTGCACGCTGCACGTGGTCCCCTCGCTTTCCCTGCGGTAAACCTTTAAAAATACGACTCTGTGTGTGTGTGTGTGTAGGATGTGCGTGTGTGTGTATGCATACATCTGCATGCATACATATATATAAAATCGGAGTTTAATTTCTTTGATGCAGATGGTGTTGGCTCTGTGTTACAAATGAGAAAATGTACAGACCCCCAACTTAAGGCACAGATGACAAGAGCAGTAGAGAGTATCACCTGGACTCGCCTACCTAATATTGCCTTAACGGAGTCACTTTCAACTGTGGACAATTTTGCTCATAGAGGACATTTTTGCACATGTTAAAATTGCATACTTTAAATCTGTGCAGTGTATTGTATGTCACACGCACATTACAATAAATGGTGCTAGGACTATATGTATATAAAAAACATACACACACGTATAGATATTGATACATGTGAGTGTGTGTTCCTGTATTTTCTTCTAAAATTTATAAGGTTATATGTTACATTCAAAATACTTGCTCTGTATGGAAGTAATGATTATGTAGGGTGTACCGTAAAGATTCATTTTTATTTTTTCCCATAAGAGTAACTAATTGTCCTAGTACCACATAGTGAATTCCATACTTCAATAAAGTTGCTAAATTATATGTGACTTATAATAGCAACAAAAATGGAAAATGCCTAGAAATAAATCTACAAAACACATATACGAGCTTTATGAAAAAAATGTATGTACCTTTATTGCAAAACATTAAAGAAGACAACTGAATGGAGAAATATACCATGTTCCTGATTAGGAAGGCTCAATAATATAAAGAATTCTATTGCCCCTAATTAATTTATAGATTTAATATATACTTTTAACAAAAATTCTAACATATATGAAGTAAGGAGCTTACTACATATGACGACTCATTTAAGCTATGGTAATGACACTGTTACGATGCAGCCACAGAGAGAGGCAGCCGGATGAATGGCACAAAACACAGAGACCCAAGATCCATATGTATATAGAAAGACACAGGAAAGAGTTGGAATTGCAAATCAGTGGAAATTTATTATTCAATATACTATTCAATAATTGGCACTAGAACAATCATTCTATAGAAAAAAGAATAAATCTTTACATCAGCACCATCTATTGAAGTGCACGTGTGTGTGTGTGCACATGCACATGCCTGCACACATGTGTGCTTGGCTCTTTGCTAGGTGCTGTGAATCCAGAGATGAAGAGTAAAAAGTCTTTTCAGTAAGGGGCACCCAAACTAGGAGAGAAAGCAAACAGTAACGTAAATAGTTACAGAAGTGGAGCTATAATCTGCCTAGGAAGGCTAGGGAAGGTGGGCTTTGAAGAGGAGAAGATGATACCTTCAGGATAAAATGGAGTTTGTCAAGTGAAAAAAGTAAGGAGAAGGACTCAAAAATAGAGGAGCATTATTTGCAAAAGCACATATTTACAGAGGTGTTATCCAATAACCTCATTGGAAAGATGTGTCTCAAAGAGAGAATGTTGCTGGGAAAAAGTGATAGAGACATTTCTTGGGATTAAGAAGCATTGCACTTACGATCTCTCTCTCTCTCTCTTTCTGTTTCTCCTTCCTTCCCTCCCTTCCTCCCTCCCTCTCTTCTCTGTCTCCCCTAGTCTATTCTATCTATCCCATCCTTTAAATATATTGCATCTTGGAAGGGACTCATTGGCTCAGGAATGAGAACTGGAACAAGAATACTCTTTACTGTCATAGAGAGCTTTCTCCATACAAACATGACAGATATTCCAGATATATGGGTAGCCTGTTTTGGTTTGAAACATGCTTGATTTAGACACGGACCCGCTGTGTCTTAGCCCACTGTCACTGATGTGTGTGCCTGTGTCTATGTTTGTGAGAGATGGCTATAAATTCAAAAAGTTCCTAATGTCACCAGCTGAGAGGAGCAGTCATCATAAATTCTGAATGAGAGGCTATCTAGACAGGCTTCTGTCTTAGTTTGTTTTGTGTTGCTATAACAGAATACATCAATCTGGGTAATTTATAAGGAAAAGGGGTTTATTTGGATCACAACTCTGGTGACTGGAAAGTCCAAGATCAGGTAGCCCATCTAGTCAGGGTCTTACACTGCTTCAACTCATGGCAGAAAGCAGAAGAGTGAGCAGGCAGGTACAAAGAGGTCACATGGCAAAAAGGAAGTAAGAGAAAGAGAAACCAAGGTAGCCAGAATCTTTTTAACAATGCACTCTTCGAGAACTAACCCATTCCCACAAGAGTCAGAACACACTCACCCCAGAAAGAGGGCATTAATCTATTCACCAGGGGTCCACCCCCATGACCCAAACCTCCTGCGAGGCCCCACCTCCCAGCACTGCCACATTGGGGAGGAAATTCCAACATTTCAACATGAGTTTTGGCAGGGACAAACCACATTCAAACCATAACTGCATCTCTATGGTAAAAAATAATAACAACAACAATAGTAAGCATTTGTTAGTTTAAAATCCTTTGCTTTTATTTATAGTATTGATTTAATTTACAGCTCTTCTATGAAATCTATTTATTAAATTCAAACCCCTGCTCTCACTGATAGGCTCAAATGATCTGTCAAGACAGAATGGTTTCTTGATAAGATAAATTTGATAAATGAAATGATTTTTATAGTTCTAAATTATTAATTTATTGACTATGCCAAGCTGTGGAAAGAAAGAAAATCTATCTGTAACCAAGAAATGTTTCTCTAGTACAATTTTATTTGCAGTGATACATCAAATGGTCAATATAAACTGAACATCTTTAACATATTTGTATTCTGTCACTTGTGTATTATTTGTTACACATCAAAAAGAAATGCTTGAGAAAAAAAGACATATCTTAAAGAGTAACTGTTTACAACTGACCATAGGTGTTAAATTTTTCTTTAACTGGTGATTTCTTTTTTCTTGTTAAAACATTCATAAACCCAGAGAAGCGTCAATATTTTCTACATTCCTAACCCCAAATCCATGAGTATGTTGATGGAATTGGATTGAAATTTGTATTTATTCTATTCTGAAAAATATTTGCTAAGTTGTTTTATAGTGTAAATAGATTACTGGGCCATAAGTAAATAAGTTATTGGAAAATATAAAGAATGGTGGTACTTATCTTAGTCTGTTTTGTGTTGCTATAACAGAATACCACAGATGGGGTAATTAATTAAGAAAGAAATTTGTTTCTCACAGTTCTGGAGACTGGGAGGTCTAATATCATGGTGCTGGCATCTGGTGAGGGCCTTCTTGCTGCATCATCCATGGCAAAGGTGGAAGGGCAAGAGAGCCCAAGAGAATAAGACGAAGGAGGCCAAACTCATCCTTTCATCAGGACCTCATACCTGCGATAACTAACTCACTGCAATAACAGCATTAATCCGTTTATTAGGGTAGAGCCCTTGTGACTTCATCAGGTCAAGATCAATATTTTCACAATGGACCTCTCACAACAGAATTATTTGGGAATCTCTGTTAAAATTCAGATTCCTGGGCCATACACCAGCTCACTCTATTAAGATAACTCTGTGTGGGGTCTGTAGAAATTTACAATTTAATAGATTCTCAAGATGATTCTTAAAGATCTTAAGTGGTCATTGTTCCAGAGTCTCTCACTCTTCATGCCAACTGTTCTGACCATCTTTGTTTCAATTTTTCTCTCCTCCATCTTTTATACCATCCCATCAGTTTGAACACTCTTCTTTTATTTCCCTGAGCCAACCTACCCTCAATGGATTGAAACAAGCAGCTGAGGAGGTAAAACAGCAACCTATAAGAATGAATGTTAACACCAAGAAAGTCCCTATGTTGTGAAATAGGACCTACCCCTCCCCTGTCCTTCTTCCCTCTTTTATTCTGTTTTTTATAGATGAAAGATAACAACTTTGGGTATCGTAATCCTGAAATTACCTATGAGTTACACTGGAGTGAGTGGTTCTCCACTGGGCTGTGCGTCAGAATCACCTGAACATCATCAGAACATATTTCATATGTTCACAAAGCAAGAAAAAAAATCTTATCTTAACCAGATCTATAGAGGAGATATGTACATATACATAAAACCAAAATTGAACTTCAAGAGATGAAAACTACTACTATGTCTTAGATGAAAAATATAGTAGGTGAAAGTAATAACAAATTAAACATTAAAAAAAAGATTAGTGAACCTGACAACATGGCAATAATAACTATCCACAATGAAACACACAGAGAATTAAAAGTTAAAAAAAAATCAGTAAGCTGTGGGACTACTCCAAGCAACCTAATATTTATGCAATTGAAGTTCCCAAAGGAAAGAATGTGCCAAAAACATACTACATAAAAGAATAAATTGATTAATAGGACGTTAAAGCTATAAGCTTTTGCTCTTCAAAGACCCTGTTAAGAGAAATAAAAAAACCACAAACTCAGAGAAAATAACTGCAAAAAATGTTTGATTAAAAAAAAACCCTTGTATTCAGAACATATAACACTTAAAAATTTAACAATAAGAAAAAAATACATTGGCAACATTTTGAATAGATAACCTCTGTTCAAAGATTTTTAGTTGGCAAATGAGTGCATGAAAATATTCTTGCTATCATTAGTCACTAGAGAAGTACAAATTAAAGCCTCAATGAGATACTACTACACACATATTAGAATATAAAAAAATAAAAAGACTGAGCATACCAAGTATTGGCAGGGCATGTGGAGTAAATGGAACCTTACTACATTGCTAATGGAAATGTAAAATAGTACAAACACTTTGGAAAACATTTTGGCAGTTCCTAAAAACATACACATACACACATAAAATGATCCAGCTATTCCAATCTTAGATATGCACCCAAGAGAAATAAAATCCTATGTCCACACAAAAACTTGTATGCAAAAGTAGATAGAAGCTTTGTTTGCGATAGCCAAAAAACTGGATACAACTCAAATGTCCACCAACAAGTGAATGGATAAAACAAAGATACTATGTACATATAACAGAACACCCAGCAACAAAAAGGAATGAACTAGTGATATATACAACATGTATGAATCTCTAAATTATTATTCTGAGTGAAAGAAGCTAGACAAAAAAAGAAAAAAAAAGAATACATCCTGTATTATCCCATGTATATAAAATTCCAGAAAATACAAACTAATCTACAGTGACAGAAAGCAGGTCAGTAGTTGCCTGAGGACCACAGGTGGGTGGAGATGGAGCAGGAGTGAGAGAATGCAAAGGGGCACAGGAAACATTTGGGGGTGGTGAATATGTTCCCGATCTTATTCTGATGATGGTTTCACAGGTGTATTCACACGTCTAAACAACAAATTATGCACTTTAAATATGTGCAATTCATTGTATGTCGATTATAACTCATTAAAGCTCCTAAAAATTAAATGGTGGGAGGAGAGCAGTGATGCATTAGAGTAAGTGATCATTATATATAATCCCTGAGACCTGAAATGAAAGATTAGGAGGGAAAGCTTTTGTTGCTTGTGCCAAATGGTGCTGTGTTTCAGCCTTAACGTTTTTTTTTTAATTGTAATAAAGAACTGAGGCTGAAATAATTTGTCCCCTGTTTGATTCCACTGCTATCCAAAAAGTGGGCATGTGTACTTTGTAACACCTGAAAGTTTTAAAGACTCTCTAATTTTGTTGTCCTAATGAAAGAAATAATCTCTGCTTGCTTCCTGTCTGGAGATCCTCCAGCCACACACGTGTTATGATGGAATATGAAGCTGTCTTTACCGGGAAGCTCAGGAGAAGCTGTAATGCTCTCAAAGATCCTCAAGTCTTTCAGTCTGGTCAAGCTCTGAAAATAACCAAGGTTGTGATATTAAAACAAGTTATTTCACACTGGGCAACACCCATACCCAAGATTGTTCTTGACCTCTCACTAGCCTGTCCTCACGCACATGTTCTAAATGGGGGCAAGAAGGTTCTGCTAGTGTAGCGTGCATTCTTCGTGACTCTCTCTGCCTCCCTATTGGGATCTCTCACTGAAGTCAACATAAAAAGACTCAAATGTCCACTGATCCATCCATATTTGCTATTGCCCAGATCCTTTGATCGTCAAAACTGAATTCCATTTTAACTACTATTGCTTGCAGAAATCTTTCATTCATTCAACAAATATTTATTGTACACGTACTGTGTTTTCGTATGTTGAATGAAATATACAAAATCTCTGGATGTTGGGGGGCAGAGAGAATGAAAATAGACAAATAAATGTAGAATGAAAGAGTATATATGGAATTTGAAGCATTTTGTTAAACAGGCAGGACTCGATAAGATCAGAGCATACAATCGCTTTATCCCTGTAGCTGCTTTAAACATAGGATCCTGGTTTGCCAGCGCGCACTCCGCTCTGTCTCTGAATCCAGGGACACAAAACAGGCTCTTTAAATGGTCTCTAACACTTTCTTTAGACACAGACTTTTCTCCCAGCCTCTTCAATTTCAGCCCTTCTGTAAAGGTGTGTGACGAGCTAAGGTTTGTGAAACTGTTTTCTGGCAAGCTGTGTGCATGGTGTAGCCCCTTACTTTGGTACGTGGGCTAGGCACTTGCTTGGCACTTACCGCAGTCTCTGTTTGAGTTTTCAACTTTTATTTTACATGCTGTTAGAGAATTATAGACTGTTGACATTTTATAGCAGGAAAGAACCAAGGAGATCATGTAATTCAGGTGGAAAGCGGTTTTATCTCTCATTCTAAATTCAGATGCTTGGTAGTGACTTTCTGGAATAAGAATGAGTAACGAGGCTGGGGCTGAAGCGACTGAGAATGCAGCGAGAGGTCACGGCGGTTGGCCGAGGGCAAGGAGCAGAGCAGTGATAGCGGGGTGCTGGGTGTCTGCCAGAACCCAGTCATTTTCAGCATGAGAAGTGAGCACATACAAGGAGACAGCTAAAGTTTCTGCTGTACATCCTATGGCTCCCTATTACCCACAAAATAAGGCTTAAACTTCCTAACCGGTAATCAAGAAGACGTGAGCTGGCTCTGATGCACATGTCCAGTCGTATCTTCTGCTACTTGCCTAGACCTCCATGTATTTTGAAGTCAGCAACAATGGACCACTTGTCTTTGCTTAAACCTGCAAAGAACTTTTATGTCTCTCAGATTTTGTTCATTTGGCGTCATTCCCTGTACCTAGAATGGTCTGCTCCCCATTTCCCCCTACTAAACTGCTGCCCCCGGGGAACCCTCCCGGAGCTCCCTGTGTCCTCCCAGCACTTGCTCCGCGCCTCTGCCACAGCACGAACGCACCTGCCCGGCTCTACGGTGAGATGTGTATGTGTCTGCAGCTCGCTCTGTGGCAGAGACTGCTACATCTCTCCTCATACCTCTTCCCTGCTTCCTCTTTAGTGGTAAAATCCCTGACGTTTAGCTGAGTACATAGGCGCTAGAATAATGATCAGATTTCCAAGCCGCCTTTTCGCTAGGTGTGTGTGACTAAGTTCTGACCGATGCGGTGCAAGTAGAAGTTTGATGTGAAACCTCTAGGAAATATCCTTAAAGAGAGGGCCCCTGTTCCTTTTCCTGCGCTCTTCCTTCCCCGTCTCTAGAATGCAGTCGTGATGGTGGAAGCTTAAGCAGACGGGTTAGACCATGAGAAGGAAGCCATGTGTTGGAGTGGTGGAGTAACCTGATTTAAAAAACAGTCAACAGGCAAATCCAGGCCTGGACTGTTTACCTCCTGACTTTGTTTACCTAAGAGGAAATAAATGCCCCTCCTGCTTAGGCCACTGTGCAGGGGTTTCTGCCTCTCACAGCCAAATTATAAGTGTGTTATAATCTTCATTCCTCCCCATTCTACTGCTCTCCACACAGTAGGCAATAGGCATCTCGAAAAAGTGAATTCTAGCAGACGTTGGAAAACTCAAAAACTGGCAACAACCAGGCAAGTAGTGTTCATATGTGAATGGTTTGGGTTTGGAAAGGACCCTGGAGCCAGGAGCCTCATGGCAAAAAGGAAGCTGTGCAAACTAAACATAATGTCTAGTTCAATGCTTTGCACATGTTAAATGAGCTAATGAAGCTTTTCTAGGAAGACTATTTTGGATTCCCCTTGACTTAATAAAATTTTTCTTCCTTTGAACATCCACAAAACTTTATTTCAATAGTATTTTAAACTCTTTCTACTTTTTACTATGATGATTTAGAAAGCTCACCTCACACTTCTGTTGGTTCAACTCCTTGAGGTCAGTGGACATATTCCATTGACTCTCAGTCCTCAGGGCACCTGAGGTGCTGGTGGGCATTGGCTGGATGGCGCCTGCACCGGTACAGGTGAGCAACGGCTCGTGGAACCCACTCAAAACATGACTTCAAATCCATACCCAGTGTCTGCCCAGCCCAGAGTTGAGTCCAATCCCAGTAGGTGGTACTGCTTTGTCTAATTTTCTCTCAGTTGCTGATAAGCTTTAGAGCATGCGGACAAACATCTTGGGACGTAGCTGCTGCAGCTCACACAGCTGAGGCTTAGAGCTGACAAGGGTCAGCCCGCTCGGGCGGGGCTTTGGTGCCAGCTTTATCCGGCGGAAACCCTGTTTGTTTCTTCTAGTTATTAAACAAAGTAAAAACCCACCTGCTCAGCCTGAGCAACTGTTTTCAATCAATAATTAAGTAACTTTAAGGTCCCGATCTATACAAATTTATCAATATTTTCACTGAAAAGGAATCAATATAGAAAGAGGGAAGCATCCAAGTAAACCCTTTTAATGGCCATGTTTTGGCTATGAGAAGTAAATGAATTGATTAAGTGAGTGGCCAGCATTGGCCTGCCAGAGCAATTCTTTTTCTCACTTTCATAAGCACTCCCACCAACCCAGTTTAACACTCTCCCTTGGTGTTACGTTACGTTGATAAAGTTCTGTTCTAAATGTTCTACTCAAGAGGGAGCCTTTGCTTATATTAAATATGAAAGAGTTTCTGAGTTAATAATTTACCAATAAATTAGGCGTTGTGTTGGGGCTTTACAGGAATCATTAAATGTTGGTAAAATTCTATGATAGGTATCATTATTAATTTCCATTTTACAGACGAAGGGACAGAGGCTTCAGAAAAGTAAAATACTTGTCCCCAAATTGCAATAGCTAGTATAAGTTAGAGCCAGTACTTTCACCTTGTTCAAATGTCCCCAGCCCTGCTCAGCACACTGCATGGCACACTGACGTCATCCAACCCGCCCTTCTCAGCACTGTAGGCCCCGCTGCTAATGCTCTCTCTTACACAGAGTACAATGATGGAAGTCGGGCTCTTAGTGGGTGCAGCCAGAACATAAAATGAGCAATCCCTTCGGATGCCATTCACTTATTTTCATTCTGGCCAATTGTTGCCATCACTCAGAACATTCCCGGAGATTTGTTCTCAGAGTCCACAGAGGCCACCAGCTCTGTACTCTGAATGAGTTGGGGTTAAAATCCCAGCTCCACTATTTCCTGGATGTTATCTTGGGCAAGTTCTTCATTCTCCCTGAGCCTCAATTTTCATGTTTTCATATTGTGGATAATAATAAGTGTGTTGGGAGGATTAAATGGGATTCCCATGTACAGAAGTGTGGCACATACTTGTTGTTATCTTTTGGGAGCAAATTTTATTCTACAAAAGTTAATCAGAAACAAGCCTGATAAAAAAGGGGGGGTGTCTTAGTCCATTTGTGCTGCTATAACAACTGGGTCATTTATAACCGTAGACATTTATTTCTCATAGTTCTAGAGGCTGGAAGTCCAAGATCAAGGTACCAGCAGGTTCAGTGTCTGGTGAGAGCCCGGTCTCTGCTTTCAACATGGTGCTTTTTTGCTGCATCATCCAGAGGGGAGGATCACTGTGTCCTCACACAGCAGAAGGGACTGAAGAGGCAAAAAGAGGCAAACTCCCTCTGTCAAGGCCTTTTGTAAGGCACCTACTCCTAGTCATGAGGGCAGAACCCTGTGGCCTAAAGACCACACTTCCCAACACTGTTGAATTAGGGACATTCAAATGGTAGCAAGGACGATCCAGTTTAGTGCGGAGTCAAAAATTAAATGTGGCTTCAAAACACTCCCACAGGTGTGCTTGGCTGCCTTGGCTACTAGCCGAGGGGGCTTCCAGACACCCTGGCTTGTTGCCACTGCCTCCAGATAAGCCTACAGCCTCCCAAGGTGACCCTTTCAAAGGCAAACATGCATTTGAATATGTAATTTCTGGGAGTCCTTTTTTTTAAAATCACATTTCATATGCCATAAAACAGATGATTCACACAGACATGTTAAACGAGAGAAAACAGAAAAATAAGAGTATGTACTGTATGATTCTCTTTATATGAAGCTCAATGCTGAGCCAAACCAATCTATGGGGACAAAAGTCAGAAGAGGGCCTGCCTCTGGGGAAGTGGTGTTGAGTGAGAAGGGGTAGGAGGGAGGCTTCTGGGGTGCTTGAGATAGTCCGTGTCTTGAATTGGGCAGGGATCATGCACACACGCCCCCATGAAAGTTTATCAAGATGGACACTTAACATTAGGCACTTCACTGTATTTATGTCATACCTTAGTAAAAAACAATTTTTTAAAATCGTACTTTGTGTCATAATCTAACTCAGTAGCCTTCTCTCCATCTCCCCACCCCCACCGGACCCCAAGATTGATCTGGACTCCTCCCGAGACAACAGAGAAAGAGCCCGATGTGAAACACTCAATTTGAGATGAAAAGCACGTCTGTGGGCCCTGCCACAGACGTTCACGCAATCTGTTAGGGTTCAAAACCAGCGCCAACCTTTACATTCAGAATTTATCTATAGATTAGATTTCATATTTATAAAACATAAGTGAAAATTCAATTTCAAGGTCTTACATGCTGTACGTGTGTGTGTGTGTGTGTTCCTTTCCGTGCATGCAGATGCACAAACTCATCTTCTTTTGTGCTTTGGAAAAGCTTTCCCTAAATGTGTGTATTCTCAGCATTTATCAATTAGACCATAGTATGAAAGGATGGGTCTTTATCTTTAACATTTAACTAACAAAAAATCAGAGGCCGTTGAGTTGGAAGGGACCTTTGCATTGGAGGTCATTGGCTCATCTTCCTACTCTGTCGGGAATGCTTTCAGTGGCAGCGCCGACTGAGGGTTGAGATATTCCAATGAAGTTTGATTAAGACGCCTAGATAGTTTCTGTCATGTTTGCCACTGGGTCATCTGAGGATGTGAGGGGCTGTAGGGTGGGTGTGGGCCAGGAAAGAGAAGAGCCACCAAACAGCTTTTACACGCAATCAATACGGAGCAATTCAACAGCAGCAAGAATTGCCACAACAGCCCGTGGGCTCTCCGCTTTGTCTTCTAAAGTCAGCCACATTAAGTTTAGAGCAATTCCAGGCTTGAATTGTTGGAAATAGGCATGTCAGAGAAATGCAAAAGTTGCACTGGCATTTTAGGCCCGCTCTGCCCTTCAGCAGAGATGGAAATCTTACCTCCCATTACATCTGCCCTGGTCACGGAAGAGTCTTCAGCCGCCCTCAGCTGTTGAATGACATCGTGCACACTCTCCTTTGTAAATATTTTTTCAAAGGTCTACTTTTTTTGAAAGAATAAGTACACATTCTCATCTGTAAAGACTGAAACTCCCTTTCCATCTCTCTCTGCCCTTCATGGAATTGCCTCTCCCCAATGCAGCACAGCTGAGAAGTTCTGCAGAAAAGGATTTCCATGTGACAGAATGGAAAATCTCAAACTACAAAAGTGACCTGAAAATTGCACAAAGCACTTACTAGCTCCTGATAGGTCCCAGTCATGAATAATCATTGATCTGCATGGTCTGGAAGTTGGGTAGTTAATGCTGGGAAGGGCACAAAAGACACATTTTAGAAGAAAGTAGATTATTTCTGTGTCTGCAATCTATGTGGCCACATTTTAAGTACTTGCCACTGTACATTTCTTTTAAAGAAAAAACAATCTATTTAATATTTATATAGCAAAAGATAACAATTGGTAATGAGCATCAGTTTTAAGCAAATCTCCTATTTTGTCCTTGTTACAGAGCTGGCTACAATAGTCACTAGAAAAATAGAAAGCTAACTAAATCTTTAGAGAAAAATCAGAGTTAAGATGTACATTAAGGTAGAGAAGCCCCTTTTCTCAAAATTTCATATGAAATATTTGCCTGGAACTCTTCATCAGCCCCCCTTAAATGTTTAATATAACATTCAGTGCCCCAAAACACTGAAAATGGATCAGCTATATGCCTATAGTCACATGACTATAATAAGAAAAAACCCAAACAATCATGTAGCATGGAAGAAAAACCAGCATTTCCTAGGTACATTCTATGAATGGGACATGCTAGAATAACTCCAACCTCTTAAGATGTTGTGAAGATTAAATTAAACAATGAGCATAGGGAACATAGCACAATGCCTAGCATTTAGCAGGAATTTTATAAATCATGCCCATTTGTATCAGATAATATGTGTATGTGTTTATTTATTTGTTTTTCTTTTTTAAGGTAACAACAACTTTGTTACTTAACATTGAAACATCTTTACCATTTCCTCAGCTGATACAGTAATTAGCAAAAAAACAAACATTGAGTAAAGGGAAAAGGGAAAAAGCCAATGTCTCCCAAAGCCAGCCACCACCAACAGTTTGCTGAAAATCCTTCCATGTTCTTCTTTTTCACACACATACCCCACCACACTCACACATGTACAAGTTTACATAAGTTTACCTATCATACCGCTGATGCATTTTGAAATCTGCCACTTGAATTCAACAACGTGCCCTGGTATCTGCAGATGTTATTATTTCCATTCGGAGGAGTTGAGAAATTCAAGGCTCGGAGAGGTCGTGTACATTGTCCCAAGATCAGTCATTTCGCTATCAAGGGAGCAGAGCTAAAATGTGAATTTTGATCTATCTAATCCAAACCCATGCTCTTTCTACACAAAGAAGAAACATACAGTAATTGCAAATTTCCCTTAAGAAAAATTCAGTTGTACACAAATTTACTTCTGTAAACCTTTTTTGGCAACTTGTTTCCAGTACATACGAACGGCAAGCCAGTTCTGTGGGGAGTAATTTTAAAAAGAGAGAATTGGAGTTTGGGAGTAGGAAGGGGAGGTAAAACCGATGGCAAAGAAAAGGGATAAGATTCTGCACTGCAGCCTTGGGAACGGTAAGGGAAGACGAAGGGAAATCGTTCCAGCCTCAGAGCTGTACCTGTCTCAGAGGAGGGAGCAGCAACGTGTTTAGGAGGGACAGACTGGAACAGGCGCCTAGGCGAGGTGTTGACAAGCGCAGACCTAAGCACTCGAACCCAGGGCCACGCAGAGAGAGAAGAGCGCAGACTCCGTCCTCAGCAGAGCACGACTGAGGGTCTCCAACGCCTTCTCCATCTCAGGCAGCCTCTGACTCCACGGCAGGGAGGGGGGGTGAGGCACCAGAGAAGAGGATTCCCAGCCAGAAAACCAAAAAGGCACGGAGCATTTGATAGGAGGATGAGTAAGACACACAGAAATGCCTGTTAGCATGAATAGTATCATTAATTAATATTGATCTTTACCTTTAAAAATGCTTCTTAGCATTCACATTGGAGCAAAACAAATTGGCAACCATCCTGTTGAGGTGGTGGGGAAGAGAGATCCTGAAAACTTTCAGTCAGGCTAAACATGAAAACGGGAAATAAATGTCCAGTGCATTATTACTGATCTGGGGAGGAAAAGTCATTGATTGACTATGTTGATTCTTATGGTTTAATTTCTTTAATAGAAAGGTATTTATAAGCTCTTTCACATGAATATTTCTGACTTTTATCTTAATAATTCTATTTTTTCCCTTAAGGTCTTCATTTCCTCAGAAGTGAATTCTCTCAGCACAGGGCTTTTCCAAACGCTTTCTTACTTCCCTGGATTAGCCAGCCGCCGATGCTGAAAATGATGACGTGGAAGGAAAGGGAAAGTTGGGACAACCCGTAGTTCCTTTTCCCTGCAGTCCTCCCTTACTCACCAGTGAGCCGAAGATAAAAACATTAATAGAGTGTGCTCACATAAAGAAGTGGGGAAAAAAAAAACCAGTTGAGTTAATTTAGTGCTGGGTTTCCACTGTTCTGATAAGAACAAAATACACGTGTATGTACGAACTAACAAATACAAATTGTGCAATTTCAGTGATTCTGCAAACATGTTAAATGCTCTTATATTTGCTTTAAAATAAGCATTGCACAATTTAATGATGAATGGTAAAATTCATGCTAATAATATAAATTTTTAAGTTTTTCTTTTCTCAGAATGACATTAAATAGCAAATAAACACCATGACAAATGGAGAGTGACAAGTGACTTCAGATGAAAGAAAGGGGCCTTATCTTTTGGTGTCTTTAAAATCACTTTTTGAACAAGGGCCCCCTATTTTCATTTTGCACTGAGTCCCACAATTCAAGCAGCCGGCTCTCTGACTGTGTACATTTGAGAGTAAAAATAGTTGCCTTATGACTTTTCACTGACTCATCGTTTCAGTCATTTGGCAAGTACGGATTCAGCGTTCACTGTGCATCAGGAGTGTGCTAGGGAACAGTTATTGAACAAAATAAGCATGGTCTCCACCCAGTGGACCACATAGACTAGCTTTCTTACTTGAAATACATCTATGCTTTATGCTTTAGTGTTCTCTAATTCAGATGAGGTTTCTCCTTTTGGGTCTAAATTAGTGAAGTTTACTTGCCTGCTAATTGTAGTGAGGAAGTCTTCTTATTAATATGTCTCAACTCAAATGCTGGTGCAATTTCATCGATGATGGTAAACCCGCAGCCACATAGACTATGCGATCCCGGATGAGAACTCAGTAAAAACGTGCAGGGGAGGAGTCCAGGTGCCTGGATTCCATCGCAGTGCTCCCTCTGGCTAAATCTGTGCCTTATATACATCTGTTCTGCTGTCCCTGTCTGAAAAATGGCAGTGTGCTGGTCTCACTCTATTGAGTTACAGTGATGTTGTAACCATGAAAGAGCTGCCCAGCTGTAGAAACCTTAGCAAGAAAAGTCTGTGTCAGCATTTGTTGTGTCTCACAAAGATACCAAGAGCTGACTTCCAAAGAGAGCGCAGGCTGGTCCACAGACCTGCAGATACGGGTGCACGGTGGAGGAAAGCACAGAGACCCCAGCCAGGGCAGGTTATTCAGCAAGGCTGGGGGAATGGTGTCTGGTGCCACGCTCCGGCCATTCTTCCAAAGCTCAGAGGCTCCCCTGGGAGGGCACAGGCTGATGTGGTCAGCAGGTCCAGTAGCCACCCCTCCGGTCTAAACTGCATTGAATGATTACAAAGCCCAATCGCATGCACCAACTTTCTTAATATGGTTAACCAAGACAAGTCTGGTCATAATCCTTAGAAATCGTGGTCAAGCTTTCTCCCATTGAGGTAAACACAGCTCTTAGGGAAGGACAAGTATGCTGTCATGGGAGAGGGCTGCAAATCCAGAGCACTCATTCCTGCCCTCAGGGAAAACCAAACTGCAAGAAATCGTGCCCCAGCATCAAAGTGAGAAGCAAAAGATCAGGGATCCAGGGCAGGGTTTCCCACTAATTAGCCTATGTGCCCTCAGCGAGTCACTTAGCGTCCTAGACCTCAGTTTCCTCATCTCCTAAGAGAGTTGGATGAGATTATTTCATATATCAATAAAATCCCAAACATGATTTGTTCTGTGTCTTTGTCTACTGTCTTCTCCTATCAGTTCTTTTCAAAAGCATGCTGCTGTTCAGAGGTCAGGGACCACATCTCTTTTGTCCTTGAATTCTTACTGCACAGTGTGAGCGCCTGGCACACAGTAGGTACTCAAGAAATAGTCGTTGGATGAATGTTTCTCTGGAAAATCTCTGGGAGTGAATGTTGCTTTCTATTATTTCTTCCCAGGGAGAAGAGGCAGAAATCTCTGGTAACATAATAAGATGGGGAAGTCATTCTAATAGTTGATGACACAGAATACATTAAAGCAATGCTCAGTCACCATACATTAAGTCTTTTAAATATAGCTTTTAAACAGCTTTTCTTATTAGCCAAATGAAATACAGTAATCCTTTAACTCTCCTGTGTCAGATTATCAGCTATTTCAAGTAAGTGTTAACATTTCTGTCACTGGCAAAAGGGAATTATGTTTTCCTTTCCAAGCTTGCATCAACATGCCCCACAAGCGGGCTGCGCACGCCTCTCTAATGGGACAGTGTGAGGTGCCACTGCTTGGTGATTATGAAGCAGCCTGACATCTGGGGGGGGGCAGTGGAGGGTACACCAGCCCCACCCTGCAGCCCCAGCAAGGCCAGGCAACCTTTGCAGGACAAGTGAATGAATGAATTGGGATGTCATCACGGGTGGCTCACAGGGCATCTGTGACCGCTCTGGCTTTGTTCTATAAATAGCTTGCACAGAAAATTCTAGATGCTGTTATCCCCTGTGTATTTCTGTGTCAGGGCTGATGGCAATGCAGGGGATATCAGTTACCTTATACTAAAACTTCCATTCTTTAGAAATCTGGAAAATCTTTCCACTAGGAAAATTCAGCTGGTGACACAAAGCTCTTATTTTGCAAACCCACTGATCATAGTGTGTCAGAGAGAGAGAGATCATATAAAGAGAAAAATTGCAATAAAAATTCAAATTTCTTAGCACGTGAATGTGATCGGGCCCTGAAGCCGGTTTCTTGTCACCTCTCCGGCCCTCTCCTGGCCCTCTGGTTTCCCAAGCTGCTGCACCGTGTCACATCTTTTCACTGCTCTTCCTTCTGTTTGGAACAATCTCCCCATGTCGTGCTCCTGGGGGACTCTCACTTGTCCCCCAAAGTGACGCTGAAATAGAACCTTTCCTGTATTCCCTAGCACTCTGTACCCACCTGTACTGGCACTTCCAAATTTCTGTCCGTGTATTTATATATATGTAACCTTGCCTCTTCCAGTAGACGGTAGATTTCTTGATATCAGAAACTGTATTTTATGTTGAACTTCAAATGCTCTGGCATATATCAGAAGTCAAATGAGTGTTGAATGAATTATAACAACAACTACTACTTGGAGTATCTCAAATATTTTCACTGCAACACTGAAAAGTAGGTATTATTGCTTTCATTTTAAAGATAGAACACAGGATCAGAGATTTTTTAGATAACTTGCCCAAAGTAACAAGCTAGTGATAGAGTATTTAAGATTCAAACTCAAGCATCATTAATTCCAAAATCTAAACCCCTTTCGTTGTGGAAGCTCTGTTAAGGGAGTAATATTATCTGAACAGCTACGTCACTATGGTAAGTGCTTTCATAGGCAAATTCTCATTGAATCCTAACAAGGGCTCTATGAAAAGCTGCCTTATCTTCCTTTTATAGGTGAGGAAACAGAAGCTCAGGGAAGTTAAGTAACTTTCCTAAAGGCCACAGCAATGTCACATACAAACCAAGTCTTTCGACTTCCAGCCCCAGATAATTCCAAAGGAATCACACGAAGGAATTATGAAGGAGCGTGTTTGCAGCTGGGCAAGAAGCCCAGTAGGGCAAAACCCTGAGGGACTCCACAGCTCCTCAGCACCCACAGGCAGCGCTAGACTCGGTGATGAAGGTGCCTCCAGCAGGACCTTGCCCACACTGAGCAAGAAAAGGCCACTTCGCCCTCCTGCACGGGGGAGGGGGGCTGTCCTCTTTCTGGTGGTTTCCCTGGCCCAGTGGCCCTCCTAGCCATGTCATGTGCTTTCAGCTCCAGAGACATTATCAGGAGATTCCCATATGGCCCCACCACCCCGACCTCCGGTAGTGGAAGAAATCAGCTCTTTTTAAAGTTGAAACAATCAAGCCTAAGGCCAAAGACCCAATAACTTTGTTTCTCTTTCTTTCCTTCTTTCTCTCTCTTCCTTTCCTCCTCCTCCATGCCCTTTAACATGTACTCCATGTTCCGGGCACCATTCCTCTTTCTCAGGACTTGGAGTTCCCCATCTCCCTATGATACCGTGATCCAAAGGCAACGTGACTCTATTCTCAGATAAGACAGCAAAACTTCTCCCCAACCCTGGGCTTCCTTCTTCCCCACACAGCAGTGTGTTCCTTCTCCAAAAGATTGCTATGGCATGGGTCGAAACTGGCAAGGAGTCTAGACACTGACACGAACGGGTGGGGCCCCCCTTTTGACCACTTGATTTCTAGGTGAGTTTGGCACTTCTTGGTGACAACAGGAGTCAAGAAGGCAATTGAGGTGGCTGATGCATAAGTGCCATCTCAAATCATAGGCATACGGAGTGATCATGAGCAGTGGCCACACACGTGAAGCCATGTGCATCCACGAATGCCTGTTTGCTTTTACAATGGTCCCAGAAATTGCTAAGGTTATAGGCTCAGTAAATTTCTCGTATTTAAATAATTCAAGACTGTCTCTCCTGTAATTTTATCCTTCATTTACTACATAAACCAAGTTCTTTTCCACACCCTCTCCTACATTGGACCTAATCCTTCCATAAATTGGACATTAAAAAACCATGTGTTCCTCCATGCTGAAATTCTATTTACTGCATTTACAAAAGGCTTTTCCCCTTATAATTTCATTGACATGAGGAGATTCAGCATCACCACCAGTCCATGTGTCTGGGGCAGCTTCGTTTTGGATAACAGCTCTGCCCTCAACTCAACTCACTCTTGTGGTCCCGATGGTGCAAACACACTGTCTCCTCCCCTTGCTGTGTCTGGTGTGCCCACTGCCTCTTGTAAATTCACTGATTTAGCAAATCATGTTTCTATGAACTGCATTAATGTATTTTCCTCCTCCAACAGGAGGGATTTAATTCTGGTCAATCTTAAGGAACATTAATAATCTTAACACTATTAGTGTTACTAATAAAATTACTATCATTTATGGTATACGTGCTGTGGGCCAGGCCTTGTGCTAAGTGCTTTGTGTGCATTATCTTAGTTAATTCTCACAATAAGCCTATGTGGTAGGTATTATTTTTGTTATTTTCATTCCACAAATTAAACTCAATAAGTTTGAATGACTTACACAAACTTATTCCAGTTGTAATTTTTTATGCCAATCTTCAAATCGAGGTCCTTACTACTCAAAGACCATGTTGTTTACCAGTTCCTCCTAGCTTGACCTCTAATTTATTCTCCTAGAGCACTGGGCAGTAGTCAAACACTTGGGTTGTGAGTGGCAAGTATTGGTCATTAACCTTGATTCTTAGAGAAGTTGACCTCTTCCAGATTCTAAAGTCTGTGCCTTTGTGGTCTGCTTCCTGGGAAGGGGAAAGGTCAGTTCTCAGAATTTTTGCTCTAGTTAAATAAAGCCATGTTTGTGTTGTTCAGAAATTTAACAAAAAAAAAATCTATAATAGTTGAAAAAATCCAGCTAGATTGAAGGCACATTTCCATCCTGGAAAGAGAGGGATACAGTGGAGAGAGCTGGAGTGGAAGGCTTGTATCCATTTCCCAACTCTACCACTGAGCAGTTTTGTGGTCCTGATCTTTCTGACCTCAATTTCCTTATCTTTAGAAGCGGGGATATTATCCCTCTCCCAGAATCCTCATGAGGACTACAGGAGACCATGCTGGGACAGCCACTGGGCACAATTCCTGGCGTGATACCCACCGATGCTCATGGGTCGTGTCTGAGTCTTAATTTCTCTGAATTCCCTGAGATATCTATGTAAGAGCACGTTAAATCTGAAATCAGATCCTAATCTCTTTACATGTTCTTCCTTAAGCCTCATAAGTTAATAAAACTTTACATTTATCAGCATTCTTTTCACCCCTATGTTTGCATTACATGCATATCAAGGTGTGTGGTGAAAAAATTCTTTCCCCTCCTTATCCTTTGAGTCTTCTCCTTGCATTAACCTCCATTTGAAAATACTGGAAGCTAAATGTGAATAAAAAATACAAAATTTGCCCAACTAGAACTTGGGTCAGTGTTTGGGAATGAAAATCTTGCTTTATTGATACACATAGAAAATTCCTGGGACACTCAGAGCTGTTCTCCAGTGCTTGCTACATCACAAGAACGCCTGTGATCCTCTGACCTTTTGATCAATTGCTCACCTATCATCTACCATCTTCTGCTAAGTGAAGAGCAGGGTATCCGTAAGAGTAGGTATTAATTATTAATATATATTAATAATACATTGCATTACCCTTTCACTGGAGTGTAGGCTTTTGGATATAGTCAAGTTTCATAAAGTGTTGTCAATTTGAATAGGCACGGCATTTTTCAGTAACTCATTGCAATCTGGATCAGTTTACCTCGTGTACCCTCTGGTCAATTGCCCGGAGAAGAGAAATGCCAGTGGTGGAGATTTAATGTTTTTTGTTCATTCCGATTCTATTCCATCTTTTTCTCTGAAAACAGCACCCATATTTTGCTGGAAGTTCTACCTGGGCTCAGCCCATGTGGATCAATTAAGCAAGCTCATTCTTCTTCTGTCCTCAAAGGTGGGCACGTGACCCAGAACTTGCCAGTTAGCATGCAGCATTCCTCTGGTTCAGCTATGGGCATGTGACTCAGAACTAATCAGAATGAATCCCGAGACTTTTCTCTCCAAGCTTGTTCCCTCATCTGAGACTGTGTGTGTGTGTGCGTGTTGGGGGCGGGGGGAGTGTGTGAAGGGTTGCTGATGGGGGACTGGGCCCATGTTAGCAGGGTTGAAAGGGAGCAAATAAGGAGCGTAAGCCTTACCTTAAAATCATGAAGAATTACTTCTAGAAAGATCTTTGCTACCATTTATGAAGCACTTTAATTTGTGCTAGGCAGCTATGCTAAGCACTTTATATAAACCATCTCATTTAATTCTCACAACTACATGAGGTAGACTGCACTATTATTATCCACATTTTCCGTGATAAGCAGCTTGCCCAAAGTCACACAGCTAGGAGGTGAGAGTCAGGATTTGAACCTAGGTCTGTCCTTCCATAGCTCCCAGCTCTTACTCTGAATACATTGGTTACTCACCTGTTTCACTGACAGTTTACAAAGGGCTCCTAAATTCCCCATGATATGGATTTGTTAAACCAAGGTTATGTTAGATGAGAAGGGAAAAAATATTTGTCATTGTATTCTCCTGGTAATTGAAATATTTTCATTGTACTTGTACAATGGGTGTTTTGAAAAGACAAACATGCAGATTAAGGCCTGAATTCTTTTTCTTAGCCAAACTGGCTACATACCTATGTGGAATTTAGGCAATGGTGCTCTCCCAGTGGTCAGAGGAAACCCAGTGTTACAGATTTGCAGTTCGCTTCATTGATAAAAATCTTCAGAATCGGAAAGGTGATTAGAAATTACCTTGAGGTGTGACTTTGAGTTTAGAGACATAGAATTGGGAAGCGGTAGGGGGAGATGGGTATATTCACACGTAATGAGTGCAGTAAGCACCGTCTGCGGGGGGTGGACAGTCTTGAAGCTCTGACTCGAGTGGGGCAAAGGCAATATATGTATCCTAAATATTTGTACCCCTGCAATACGCTGAAATAAAAAAATAAAATAAATAGAAACATAGAATTGGGGAAAAAGTGTTGGATAATTTCTGATGACATGAATGGACCTATGCAATATGTATTTCTCTTCTCCCCATCTTGCGTCAACTCATATGGTATTTCAGTTTGTGTAATAGTTAAAACTCCTGGCAGAGCAGAAGCAGTAATTGCAAACAGCTGTAAAGTATTACTCATCTTGCTGATCAAAATGACTTCCCGCTAAATAAACCATGAAAAAAGCTTTTCCACCCACAGAGAAGTGAAGTGTAAGTGATATATAGACTTCACCATGAAGAAATCAACAGATTGCATTTTCCTATAACTATGGTTTTATATAGCTACAGTCACTTTCAAAAATGGCTTAGAAACTCAGCTACGTTCAGGAAAAAGAACTTGGGTAATAGCATTAACTTGGCAGTGGGGATCCTGGGATGTATTTGAAGTTACAAAGCTTTGGGGACAGCTGCCATGTTTCTTCTCTTAGACTTTCCAACTCGATGAAAACAACTTGCAATGTGGCTTTATTCGTGCTTATTTTGGACACCCCTCCACCTATCTTGCCCTTCTGGGACGTTGTATCTAAGGAACATTCGCTAGGCACTCATGGCGTGATCTTCCTGCCATGGGTATGAGGGTTTAAGGACACGTGGAGGTGGGAGTGTTGATGATGTTGGTACCACTGCAGTGAGCATCTGACTCTGAGCTTTGACTCTTGGTGAAAGAACAGTCTGGTGCTGGAGTCACAGAGCTGACCATTTTTGTCACTCCAGCTACTTGCCCACACTACACTGTCCAGTCCTTGTTCTCTTAAACTAGGAAATTCACTGGGCTCTGTTCACGAAATTATAAAAGTTAAAACACGCTCTTTCACACTCAGACATAAAGCTTTGTCTCCCATCTTTTTTTTCAAATCAAGACTCATATGTAAATTGCTATTAATCTTGTCTTTCCAGTCTTACTCTTTTCTTCCTTTTATTTTTAGTTGACACATAATAATTGTACATATTTATGGAATACAGGGTGATATTTTATACAGGTATAAAATATGTAATGATAAAATCAGGGTAATTAACAAATCCATCACCCTAAATATGTATATTTATTTCTTTATGCCATGAACATTCAAAAATCCCCTCTTTTAGCTTTTTTTGGAAATATAGAATATATAATAAAATATTTTTGAAAATTTATAACAGATTATTGTTAACTATATTCATCCTACAGTGTTGTAGAACACTAGAACTCATTCCTCCTATCTAGCTGTAATTTTGCATCCGTTAACCAACCTCTCCCAATCCTCCCCTCACCCCTACTCTTCCCAGCCTGTCATAACCACAATCCTACTCCCCACTTCTGTAAGCTTAACTTTTTTCAGCTCCCATGTATGTGTGAGATCACGGGGTATTTGTCTTTCTGTGCTTGACTATTTCACTAAAGATAATGTCCTCCAGGCTCATCCATGTTGCCATGAATGATGGGATTTCATTCTTTTTCATGACTGGCTAGTACTCCAGTGCGCATATACACCGCATTTTCTTTATCTATTCATTCACTGATGGACATTTAAATTGATTCCATATCTTGGCTACTGAGAATAGTTCTACAATAAACATGGGGGGTGCAGATGCCTCTTCAATATACTGATGTCCTTTCCTTTGGATAAATACCCAGTATGGGGGTTACTTTAAAAAAATCCAGTCTTACTCCCTAAGCCCAGCCAGGCCTGCCCTTACGAACAATGCCAAACCCCTCCTCCGCCACTGGCCTGGTCCCATGCTGAGTGGTTGCTCTTCACTCTCTTCTCGCCTGGTTCTCTGCACCCCATTTGATTCCATACCCCAGCCTCAGGCCTTTCTATATTAATACCTATTTGAGACGCTCAATTTTTATTCAACTTTGGTACTTTAAGAATTTGTGACATGGTTTGAATATGGCATTTTTATCAGGATGTCACCTCGAAGTTAATAAATCCAAAGTAAACACTGCTCATCTTCCTGTCAAAGTCAGCTCCTCCTTTCCATACACTGTCCTGCCAATGCCACCACCCTTTCTCTTGTTGTTCAGGGAGAACATGGGCCACCTCCCTGGCACAAAATATACAGGTATTCAATGAATATTTGCTGAGTACAAGAATGAATGAATGAATGAATGAATTTTTATAGAGCACGTCCTTGTAACTGGGCTGACCATTAGATAGGTGTAAGGTTTATTCTCTAAAAAGAGTGCGTAAGAGTTTATACCAAGATTGTAAGAATCCCTCAAGGCAAACTCAGGATATATATTAGAAAATTACTAAACTTGTGAAAACTGCATATTTAATATTGAAAATATTTAATGCCATATGTGTAAGACTTTTGCCAGCTGGAATCTGAACATCAACAATTCTTAAAGGCTTACTCTACCTTCTCAGCACAAAAATGCTTTTTATAAATGCACATATTTATGTGCAAAAGTATATAAAATGGACTCCAAAATATACAGCAAAGTCATTTTAGCAATTGGCCCTGGGGACACAGAAGGAGAGCAGGACTAGGGTGGGAGGGGATGGGACATCAGCTAAGTGATACTGCTTTATTTTTTAAGAAGTAATTACTGAACACCAATACAATAAAATATTAACAAATGTTAATTGTGGGAGTTGGGAATATAAGTACTTGTTATATTCTTTATATGTTTCTATATCTTTTAAATTCTCAAAATAAAAAGCAGAAAAGTAAAGGGAGACATTTATTAAAATACAAATGAAGGAGTGAGCAGCTCAAAACAAGAAAACCTAATTCTGGCCTGGTGCAGTGTTTCATGTTTGTAATCCTAGCATTTTGGGAGTCCGAGGCAGGATGACGGCTTGAGGTCAGGAGCTCAAGACCAGCCTGAAGAAGAATGAGACCCTGTCTCTACAAAAAATAGAAAAATTAGCCAGGTGGGGTGGCATGTGCCTGTAGTCCCAGCTATTTGGAGGGCAGGAGGATCACTCAAGCCCAGGAGTTTGAGGTTGCTGTGAGTTACGATGACTCCACTGTACTAGTCTGGGTGAAAGAGTGTGATACTGTCTCAAAAAAAAAAAAATTAAAATTAATTCTTGAGCATCTACACTTCCTAGCAGCCAACACAATCAATAAAAGAAATGCAGTGGGTTAAACAATTCCCAATGCCTCCCATTTTACCAGGAAAAAAACATTGTCACAGGGCTCAACTTTGGAAAGAATTTACCACAAGAATCTTAATATAGAAGTCCTTGAATGACTTAATGTACAAGGTCTTTGATAGCAATGCTACCCAAAGTGCAAAGATGTTTTACTAGTTCTGTAGGTGTCTCAAATCAGTTCTCACTAAGTAATCTGGACATACTGTGAAATTATAATTCTGTTTAGACAATTCAATTTAAGGGGTTAGAGTGATGCAATCCAAATAGATGGCTTTCTTCTGATCTGGCTTAACATAAATCTTGGAAAATCTGGAGTAGTAAATGTTTAATATATCCTCAGTTCCAACCACTCTTCTTCACATGACAGACAGCATGACATGCAGGACACCCTGCCAAGGGTACACTCAATATTGTGTACAGTTCCTGCACAAGAAAGCACATCACTATCTTACTGAGAATGATGTTCTCATAAGGTCAATCATACCTGCACATGTAGCTGTGCAAATATGAGTATGAAACCAATCATTCACAAGCACCACTAATTTGATTATTAGTAATAATTCACATGTAACATACTATTCCTTTATCAAGACAAAATTTTGTTTTGACACCATGGTTGAAACTTTTGTCAGAGGACAAAGCTCTCCATTATCTGCTGTTGTTGCCAAGTGTTTGAAAGGTGCTTTATGTAGGCAATTCAGGAGCACCAGTAGGGAAAGAGGTCCCTTCCTGTCCCTATGGCCAAAGCAAAGGCAGAACAAAGGTGACTGAAAAAGAGATACTGCAGCCACCATGCCCACCTATAAGGTAGACCTTGTTTCTCTGGTTGGGAAAGATCAGGGGGAGTAGAAAGAGCACAGGTTGTCGTAAGATCACGGGGAGTAGAAAGAGCACACAGCTAGCGGTGAAGAGAGGTGGCCCTGGCTGCAGCTCTGCCTCCAATCTCCTCAGTAACCTCAGGCTGATCACCCAATTACTACCCTCTGTGTCCGTCTTTGTAAACTGCAAGGATGGAACCAGACAGTAGCCTCCAAATTTCCTCTAAGCTCTCGACTCAGGGACACCAATGGTGTTGGTAGGACAAACTAAGTAATTTGTGGGGTCTAGTGCAAAATGAAGATGCAGGGTTCCTTGTTCAAAAATTAAGAATTTCAAGAGGGCAACAACAGAGCATTAAACCAAGAACAGAACACTTCTGAGCTCAGGGCTCTCTGCAACTGCATAAGTCACAGCCCTTGAAGACAGCCCAGGTGTCAGCTTCCCATCATGAGGCTGGTCTACCGCTGAGGGACTCAAGAGTCGGGGCTTCTAGGCTGAAAGTGGGAAGGGCGCACGGGTTGGGCCAGTCACAGCTGGAGACAACACCAAGAGGACATTAACAAGGATCTAGGCACAGCACAAAGTGTCATGAGGAAGAGAGGAGGGTCATCTAGGGCCACAGCACAAAATTGCTACTCTGCCCGGGTCTCCTCTCTGGATCTCAGTCATGGTAAGGACTGCTCCAGATTTCAGAGCCTTCAAAGAAGATGTTAACTCTGCTTTGAAACTTGGGCAAAGTCTGGGTAGCAGGTTACATGCAACCTTGTTCCTCTGTCTCTTTCAGAATAAACAGCTGCATTAAGAAGCCCAGCAGACAACCCTGCTGAAGCTGGTCAAGAAGCAGGTAGGTGACTACTACTCAGCTCCTGCTGAAATTGCAGCCATGTGTGGTCAGCATGATGGCAGAGGCGGCTTGGGCCTTGCACACTGAGGATAGGCTGCATTGTCCATGGCACCAAAGCACCACACTTCTGCCTTAGTGCATCGTCTCAGGTCTCAGCACTCACAGCGGATGCTCTTAATTCTATACCCGATCCCTGAATGTCAATGAGGATCATTGGCCAGTTATGCCTCATAGAATGGGGTGAGGGGTGGGCAGGGGTAGACGAGACCTCCATTAAGGCCCCACCTGCCACCACCCAAGTGCTTCCTATTAGAGGGATCAGCCTGGGTAATTTTCTTTTTTTTTTTTATTTCAGTGTATTATGGGGGTACAAATATTAAGGTTACATACATTGCCCTTGCCCCACTCCCCGCTCCAGTCAGAGCCTCAAGCCTGACCATCCCCCAGATGGTGCACATCGCACTCACTATGTATGTATATACCCAATCCCTCCTCCCCCCTCCCATCTGCCCGACACCCAATAAATGTTGTTCCTATGTGTCCACTTAGGTGTTGATCAGCTAATATAAATTGGCTGGTGAGTACATGTGGTGCCTGTCCATCCATTCTTGGGATACTTAGTAGAATGGGTTTCAGTTCCATCCAGGAAAATACAAGAGGTGCTGTATCACCATTGCTTCTTATAGCTGAATAGTACTCCATGGTATACATATATCACATTTTATTAATCCACTCATGTATTGATGGGCACTTGGGTTGTTTCCACAACTTTGCAATTGTGAATTGTGCTGCTATAAACATTCGAGTGCAAGTGTCTT
>CAUYRT010100744.1:0-10692 GCA_963574885.1 Lepilemur ruficaudatus | reverse complement strand
AGGAGCGCCATTTGTGGGCCCCGATTTGGACTCTCCCTCTTTCCTGGCCCCCTTTGCTACCATGATCTTGCTGTGTCCTATTGGGGGCAGGATCCTCCTCAACCAGGGTGGGGGATCCTGGACTAAGTCCTGCCAGACAATGATGTACGGGATCTGGTCAGGGTGGCCATGGGACCCTTTATTGAAGACAATCTCCTTCACCTTACAAATGATATCAAGATCGAATGTTCCATCCTGGGGCCATCCAACCCCGAAGGTTGGCCACTCGGACTTACAAAAAGTAATAAATTTGCCTTTCCTGATTTCTACAGAGCGTTTATGAGCCTGATCCCTGACTTCCTTAAAACGATCTATGAGAATAGACAGAGGCGTCGTCTGAGTCTGTCCCATTCCTGTAAATGAAAAAAAATTAGAACACTGACAAAAAGCGACAATGCGAGCGACAAACAGAAAGCAGAGACAAAAATATGGAACAAAGACGACGACAAGACAAAAATACGGAACGAAGACGACGGCAGGACGTCCCACAAATCCCTAACTCTTGGCCCTGTGGCCGACTTGGTTTCCCTCCCAAACGGACCCTATCGGTCCGCGCCGGAAACCCACCGAGGGGTCGAGGGACGTCTCCCTCTGCTCCTGACCAGCAACCGACCAGCAACCCTCCAGCGCCTCCGCCTAGGCCTTCTGCCTGTCACTTTCCAGGGCCTAGTTACCTGCACCGCACGGATTTTTAGAGCTCCAACTCCTCCTCGGGTCTGGATTCCGTTCCAGGGGTCTCCGGATCCTGGACGAGCCCCCAAAATGTTAGAGCCGGTTTCCCTCGGACCCAGGAACAGAGAGGCAGAGTCACCAAGGCTGCAAATGACAAAGGAGTTTACTGGCTAGCTCGGGCTAGGGTCCAAGTCCCAGAGCACCAATGCAGTGGCCTCCCGACGAACCAGGACAATGCCCTGGGGTAAAAGTTAAGCTTTTATACTTTTCAGTAAGTTACATAGCTGGGCACACCATCCCCCCCCCTTAGTTCATTTGCTCCTTCAAGAGTGGCTGATCGTGTTGGCTCCTGATTGGTTGGCTCCAAGTCTCGGACTCTCCAGTTGTTATCAGTGTCATTTGGGAAGGGGGAGGACCCCCGTGGGGAAAACCGAAACTTAGGCCTACTCCAGGAGGTTCAGCCTGTCATGGAGTCACTCCTGCTCTCCTTCCTGTTTTACACCGAGCGTGACGCGGGCGGCCTGACCTCCAGGGAGGACTCGGCGCCGGTCACTCACTGGCAGCGGCGGCGGGCACAGCCCCACAGCCCAGCGCCGCCCTCTCTGGCTCGGGACCCCGGAGCAGGGCGGGGACGGCGCCCGGGCGGCGCCTGGGGCCCGGCCCGCACACCGGTCGGCCTCAGGAGCCCGGTCAGCCGAGCCCGGGCGTCCCCGCCGCAAGCCGGAGATCCCAGCGGCCCGGAACGTCCCGCCCCAGCCCTCCGACCCGACCCGCCCGACCCCGCCTGTTCCCGCCGTCCCGGAGCAGCGTCCCGGAACTCACCAAAAGCCCCGCGCGCGTCTTCAGGGCCGCACGCTGCGTCCGGACTGCGGGCGGCTCCCACACGCCGGTAAAAGCCCGGCTCCGGCCGCCCGCCTATTGGCTCGCTGGACGGCAGGGCCCGCCCACGACCTCCTCTGATTGGCCGCGCCTGCCTCGCTGCGAGAAAGCGTGCGAGAACAGACGCGGAGGGACCAGTCAAGGGGGCGTGGCTTGCGCCCGGAACCGGCCGCACAGCCGGGAAATTTTAAAGAGACCGGCGGGGAGCGTGGCCTCCTGTCCTCCCCGCTGGCTCCCACCTTTGTCCCCGACCCCTCTCCAATCCCTGGGTCGGGATGTGGGCTCCTGTGAGCTCCGTACCACAAAAAGCCGAGTGACAGAATACACCCAGGTCTGCAGAAAGGGGACATTGGCCCCTGCCTCCTTGGGTGTTCTGAGGATTCAGTGGGCACTAAATAAAGATTTTTAAAGTCAAGTTTTCTCCTTCGGCGCTGCTTTTTAATTTATTCATTTGCAATAATATTCTTTTGCAATGATACTCGTAAGTGTTAAGTTCCTGCTGCAGGCTTGGCACTGGGATACACAGAATGAGCACTGAACACCTTGAGTTGCTTTTGTGCAAGAGCAGGTGACAGGCAATTCAGCTCAACCTGAGTCAGAACAAGAACAATAGTAGGCAGTTCTCATTTACTGTGCGAGCACTAGGTATGCGCCAGGTAAGATACTCATGTAATGTGCACAAGAACCCTAAGAAGTACGTACAGTTTTACATTTAAGGAAATTGACACTTAAAGAAATTAAGGAGAAACACCTAGGGTCCAAAAATCCTTACCTGAGCAGCCTGATCCTCTAAGTTCCCATTTTGCAAGCAGGAGTGGCATTGCAATGGTGCCCAGAAAGCCAGGGGTACCTGTGTTGAGGAATAGGCTAGCTGTTTCTGAAGGGAGGGGTAGAAATTTGAGGGAGCAGGACAAGGGATTAAGGCCACACGAGGTATGTCCTTTTACCCGGACCCCTGAAGGCTCTGGGGAGCCAGGGATGGTTCACCAGTGGATTTGCATTTTGGAAAGCTCATTCTGAGTGCAGCATAGAGAGGATGGATGAGGCCTGGAGGAAGAGGGTTTGGGGAATGGTTGTGGGAATTTGGGAGATTTTGGTGGCCAGAGTAGGGGGAGGATAAAAAGCTCCACAAAGATTCAAAGCTACTTAGGAGGCAGTGTTGATCAGAAAGCAGAAGGAGAAGGGTTATAGAACAGTGGTCTTCAGGCATGGAAACTGTGAGAGGCAACTCTGGGGCAAGGGGAGTTTTAAGAGAGTCAATATTCAGATCCTCAACTCCCATGGACTGGGCCTGAGAACACGTCTGTGGTCTTTGGGGTTCAGTTTCCATCCCCCTCTTATAACCTTTTGTGTCTCACTTTATCCACACACATTCCAAATCTTGCTCTGCTACATTACCCTGGGAAACAAAAGTCTTCAGGGAGGAAAAACAACAGGGCAATTCTACATTATGGGTTAGTTATTGTTGAGGACTGGGCAAGAAATCCTTCTGCCAGTTACCGGGTTTCTCATTCTTTGCTCTCACTAAGATCCATGGAGGATCTAATCATATTGTTAGCTAATAGGTGATTAAAAATATTTTTTCAGTATAGGTAATTATCAGAAATGTAAAGAACTGAAAGACATTGCCAGAATAAACCCCCTTTTACTCCTATCTGCTTTTTATGTAAATAATGTTTATCGGTGCTTACAACCATAAAATCAAGGTCTCATTCTTACAAAAAGTGATATTTGTCTCTGGTTTTACAAACTTATAGAAAAATAACTGGCTCAATCCATCTCCTTAAAAGATACATTTTCAATAGTATTTTTAATGGAAATTAACTTTTAAGTTTAAAGATTCGCATAATGAAATGCTATATATCTATTTTGATCATGTGTACTACTACTAATGGCAACAATATATCAATCCAGAAGGAAAAAAGTTGCCACTGAGAGGCTGGGTGGGTGCAGTGGCTCACGCTTGTAATCCTAGCACTCTGGGAGGCAGAGGCAGGAGGATCACTTGAGGTCAGGAGTTTGAGATCAGCCTGAGCAAGAGTGAGACCCCATCTCTACTAAAAATAGAAAAAATTAGCCAGGCAGCTAAAAATAGAAACGGAAAATTAGCTGGGCATGGTGGCAAGCACCTGTAGTCCCAGCTACTCAGGAGGCAGAGGCAGGAGGATCACTTGAGCCCAGAAGTTTGAGGTTGCTATGAGCTAGGCTGACGCCACAGCACTCTAGGCCGGGCAATGAAAAACAAAAACAAAAACAAATTAACACTGAGAAACTCACGGTCACGGACAATTTTTTTTTAAGTTTTAACAAATTCAAACTCATCTACATAATTTTGTGACAGAAAAGTATGATAGAGTGCTCCGTAAAAGATTGCCATGCATGAAAATGTATTATGCTTGAATAAAATGCCATAGCAGAAGCTGAATGGAAATATAAATTCAAGGAGAAAAAAGAATGTTGCATATAATATTACAAAAATCCAGATTCAGCAAGGGGAGATTTTATTTGAAAGGGTTCTTTCAGGGGTGGAGCATGGGTGGTAAGACTGTCAAAATAGGGAGAACACTCTGGCCATAAAATCTATAAGCTCTCAAGAGTTAGGCAGAAAGGATTTTTCTTTTACAGGGAAGAGTTAACCAGGCTAGAAAGAGCCGGGTGTGGGGAAGTGGGAGGAACGGGAGGGTCAGGAAGGGCCAGGGGATCAGAGAATGTTTTATCTTGAGGCTAGCCTATTCTCCAGAGGGCTTTAGGAAGGGATTTGTGCTGGCTCAGGCAGAGGGTGAGCCAGAATTCAAGGACCTTGGGGAAGGACAAATGCTTAACCAAAATTTGGTTAACAAGCATTTTGTCCCAAGTGATCAAGGGGCCAGGCAGGTCAGCCAACCAGTTAGGAGGCGAGGAGCGGGATTTGGAGTGTCTGTGTCTGGCCCTGGCAGAAGGCACAGCGGGGAACCCTGTAGTGGGGAATCCATGAGGTTTATCTCAGTCATATGGGGAAGGGTGTTTCTTGGCTGTAAGTCATTTCCAGAACACAAGAGGGGCGGAGGGGTAACCATTGCTGTTTTCTAGGAGCACAATGCTGAGGTAAAATTCAACACTGTCAGTAAAAGGAGTTTCTTCATGTAGTTTAAAAATGAATAATGTAGGGGCCGGGTGGGGTGACTCGCGCCTGTAATCCTAGCACTCTAGGAGGCTGAGGCAGGTGGATTGCTCAAGGTCAGGAGTTTGAGACCAGCCTGAGCAAGAGCAAGACCCCGTCTCTACTAAAAATAGAAAGAAATTAATTGGCCAACTAAAAATATATAGAAAAAATTAGCCGGGCATGGTGGCGCATGCCTGTAGTGCCAGCTACTCGGGAGGCTGAGGCAGGAGGATTGCTTGAGCCCAGGAGTTTGAGGTTGCTGTGAGCTAGGCTGATGCCATGGCACTCTAACCTGGGCAACAGAGTGAGACTCTGTCTCAAAAAAAAAAAAAAAAAAGAATAATGTTGGTATCAAGTCACTATGATGTTTAGATTCCATTGTATTCACTTAATGACACATTTTTTAAGATGTCCATATTTACAATATATCCTTTGATACTGCAGATGTATCAAGGGGATGTAAGCCCCTTGACTTGCAATGGGCTTACATCCTAATAAACCTATTATAATTTGAAAATGCACTTAATATAAATGTCAAGCCTACTGAACATCATAAAGCTTTCAGAACATTTACAGTAGCCTATAGTTGGGTGAAATCATCTAACACAAATTTTATAAAATAGTACAATAAACTAAAAAATAAAAGCCTAAGCCCCGTGCCAACTGAACAGACTCCCTCCTGGTCAAGGGGATCCCAGAAAAACCTTAAAACTGAGTTTGGGGCCATGAAAGGAAGAGAGGTCAGACAGCCTTGTTATACCCCCTCGCATTTGAGGTTTAAACTACAGGCAGTCCCTGGGCTATGGATAACCCAATCTATGGTGTTCTGTATTTATGAACAGGCTTATGTAAGGATCATTTATAATTAAATAGTTAAAATTAATAATTTGGGAACTAATTTCTACCGATCATGTAAACAAACACGTGTGGTTAATTATAGCAGCATCTTTACACTAGCGGCTAGTCTCGTTGTTTATACGGTCACTTACACACGGCATCTCTTTTAACTTTTTTATTAGATTTTGTGAGTCTGTTTCCCCTTATGATCATGTCCCCAAAGGAAAGTCCCTGGCACGTCCAGGCGAGCCTGCAGTGAACAGAAAGGTGATTACGATGGAAGTGAAAGTAGGCGTGATACAGCGTTCAGAGAAAGGCCAGGTGCCACCATTCATTGGGAAAGCATTAGGCTTCCGTGGCTCAACTATCTGAACAATTATAAAGGATAATGTGAGAATAGTGGAACATGTGAGAGGCAGTGCTCCAAGGAAAGCATCAGTTATTACTAAGCAGCATGGTGGATTAACTACTGAAGCGGAAAAGTTACTATTGATTTGGTTAGAAGATCAAAATAAGTGTAACACTTCTATTAGCCTAGCATTGATGCAACATCAAGTGAGTGTTAACCTTTAATATTCTTTGTTGAAATTTCATCTACTTCCTATGTAAAATTTTTGTATGAGTTTGTTTTTATGTTCTGTTTGAATTAAAAGAAAGAGCACAATAGTTTCTGTAACGTTATTACAGTACAGAAATATTATTACAGCATTACACTATGTTATTATTACCACATACGAGCCATTATAGTATTGTTATATATTATTACCATAGAGGCACTGTTCATCAGGGATCCAAGTTACATACAAATCCGACCTAATGACATTCTCAGGAACGTACCTTGTCGATAACCTGGGGACCGCCTATAATTGCAAACTGGATCTAAGGCCATACAAGGCAAAGGGTAAGTCACACCTGCCAGCAATCAATTTGCTTAACAGACCACACTGAGTCAAAGCTTCTTGGGCTTGTGTATCTTCTGGCCATGGTTACTCACATTGGCTCAGAATAAACCTCTTTAAATTATTTTACAGAGTTTCTTTTTTCTGTCAACAATCTAAATCCTGACCTTATGAACCCCATTCTTTCCCCTTCCACATTTTCCTTTATTCTTAATTTTATTAGAGATAGGGTCTCACTCTGTCACTCAGGCTAGAGTCCAGTAGCACAGTCATAGCTCACTGTAACCACTCCCTGTAGCCTTGCATTCCTGGGCTCAAGTGATCCTCCTGCCTCAGCCTCCTGAGTAGCTGGGCCTACAGGTGCATGCTACCATGCTCAGACAATTTTTAAAAATTAAAATTTTTTTTGCAGAGTTGGGATCTTGCAATGTTGCCCAAGCTGGTCTTTTTTTATTTTTAAAATATTAAGTGGTTACAAATACCTTTGTTACGTGGATAGCTTTTATAATGCTTAAGTTAGTGCTATTACTCAAATAGTGTTCATTGTCCCAGGCTGGTTTTGAACTCCTGCCTCAAGCAATCCTCCCACCTCAGCCTCTCAAAATACTGGGATTATAGGTGTGACCCACCATGCCTGGCCTTTAGTTATATTTAAATAGAAATATTTTTAATTTTTGGATTATAATGTCATTGTCAAAATAAAATACCAATAATATAGAAATATAGATGATGGAAAATTAAAGATCTTCACACTCCCTCCCCCAGAAACCTCAATTAAAAACAAAATTCTTTGGTTCCCTTTCCTTTAAAAACATACAAGGGTATGTGAGAAGATTTCAGCCTACTTGGCAATCTGTGGCCCTTGGTAATATAAAAATTCATGTCTCTCTAGACTTGTAACCCTTCGGTCCTGGAAAATTCTACTTTGATCATTTTGTTACCACCCTCTCTGTCTTCTTTGGAACCCCTGTAGCCAGTGGTAGGAGCGACTTCAGTTGTCAGCGTAGGTCAGTGGTTCAACACCACTTTCCTCGGTTTCCCACCTAGTTGTTGCAAGTTGCCATCCTGGAGCGGGTGCAGAAGGTGGGACCCGATGGGCATGGTGATGGTGATCGGTGACACGGCCTCCTCAAAAAGTCACCCCCCCATGAGAGAGGGCTGGTGCCTGGTCTTCTGGTTGGCGTAGCCCTGGACTTCCGAGTTGCTTGCAGAAAATTAGAAATGAAGAATCTTCTAGTCTGTTTGCAGGAGGTTTCTGTTTCAGGTGAAAAAGTAGAGAGATGTGGTTCTCAGTCCAGTTCTACCAGCCTCATAGTTAGGGAGACTCCTCCGAGTTTCAGGCATTATATTGCTTATCATTTTTAGTATGGTTACAGATTTTTATACTTCTGAATTCTGAATTATTTTAGTGGTCTGCCTTAGGCATGGTATTTTAAATTGGAAATCTCAAGAAATGTTTATTGAGTATGGACAATAAAAGTGACACGTTAGAGGAGGGCGCGTCCCGAGCCGCCCGCAGGAAGGGTGCGGGCCGTGGGGCTCACCTTGCTCGATGGATGTCGCCCTCCCGTTCCGCCAGCTGCTCGAAGTCGCGGATTATGGCACAGGCTGCCAGCTGGTGGAAGGTCTCGCTCCACAGGTCAGGGTCGCGCAGCTCCGGGCAGGGGGGCGCCCAACTCGAAGCTCACCTCCCACTGCACGGGTTGACTGTCGCCCAGGCCTTTGACCAGCGCCGTGCCCAGCACCGGACCTGGCGTGGCAGGCCTGCCGGGACGGGCCCACTCCTCGACCTTGGCCAGGGGCTCCCAGTCCAAGGACGTCTCGGTCTCGAAGGCAGAGGGGTGATGGAAAGGCTCTGCAGGCGGAGGTGGCAAGAGGGCCAGGCGCTGACCTGGGGCACAGATGGCCAGCCCCCGGGGAACATCGTCCCTCCCCAGGGAGCAGACACCCCTAAGCAAGTACAATTCCTTCTTCCTCCCCAGGGAACAAACGACTCCTTTCTTAGGACAGCTGGGGTGGCATGGGCTTGTCCCCCAGAGAGGGGCAGAGCCACCTCCCAGGAAGCCAGTACCTGAGGGAGCCAGATAGGTTGGGATGAACTTGGGCAGTGAGGATGGAGCTGCAGCCTCACAGGCCACTCAAGGGCCGGGGCTGATTGGGGAAGAAGCCTGGATTGGTGAGGTCCTCAGGGAGGGGTGGGCCACAGCACCCAAGGGCACAGACACATGCTTTTACCTCTGGGCCTGTCATCTGAAGTTGGCCACAACTAAGGATTCCTCCCTGTCCCCAGTCACTTACCCAGGTCCCCAGGGCTTCGGTTGTCTGAGGCAAGCTTCATGCTGGACCCAGGATCCAGCTCCCTCATGGGGCTCCAGACCAGGGACTCCCGGCTTGAGGGCAGGAAGGGCTGGCAGCCTTGGGGTAGCAGAGAGGGCCTGCGGGCCCCTGGGCCTCGGAGTTTGGGTCCCTGGTTCAGGGCCTGGCCACTGTTCAGCAAGGGCTGGGGATGCAGGAGGAGAGCTCTGGTGGTTGGACCTTCCTTCCTCCTGCCCCTGCCACAGCTCTTTCCTCTTGGGCACTGCCCCTCCAGCGCCCAGGGGCACACAACCTAGTCTCCATTACCCATGAGAAACATCAGGGAGAGTAATCCCAAACCGTGGATAAACCCAAGCCACAGAAAACCATGGAAAATCATACACCATGGATAATTCTAAACCTGCCCTTTTTTTTTTTTTCCTATAAAGTTTAAAACTTTTTTTGTGTGTGGTTAAAATCATCAACCTTTTTCCTTATGTCTTTCCATATGTCATGCTTAAAAGGTCTTTCTCATGCAAAAAATATTCTAAAATTTTTGTAATTTCATTTTTGTTTGTGTGTTGAAATCTCTGATTCACATGAAATTTATTTTGGTGTAAGGAGATAGGAATAAGCTTTTCCTTTATTTTCTGAATGTTACAAATCTCAACACCAATTAGTGAATGCAGTTTATCCATTGAGTCCCTACAGCTTACTGATGTCCCACTTTTATCCCAACAAAGCTTTCGTGCACATTTGGTTATATTTATGGACTTCCTCTTTTGTTGATTTGATCTATTCTTGTGCTGGTACAAACAGACACCAAAAGGCAAGGGATAAACTGAAAAACGTATTTGCAACATGCATGACAAAGATCATTTTCAAGAAAATGCTTTTACAAATCACTGGGGGTAAAAGATACACTTAGTAGAACAATGGGTTCAGGGCATTTGGAGGCAGTTTATAGCAAAAGTATCCCATAAACTCAAGAAAAAATGCTCAGCCTCACAAAAAATTTGAGCAATGTAAATTAAAAAAGTTATGATTTTTTTCCCTATCTTACAGATTGGCAAATATTTAAAAGTTTGATGACACTCAGTGTGCCCAATAGGGAGACAGAGTTTCTCTTGGGTTGTCAGTGAGAGTGTAAAACTGGTACACATTTGTGGGAGAACAACTTAGCAATGTGCTATCTAGTAACAATTAAAATGCACAAGCCCATTTGACCCTGCAATGCCACTTTTTGGAATCCAAGCCTATGGAAATACATAAGGGTACAAATATCTGTGTGCAAGTACTGTATATAAATTTACAGTATTATGTGTAAAAGTCTGGAAGCTACGTAAGTATCTATCAGTAGAGGTTGACAAATAAGTTATGGTACGTCTGTGCAATGGAACACCACACAACGCTGACAGAAAAGAGGTAGATTTCTTTCTACTAAATGGGAAGATGTCCAAGATAAAACTTATTTTTAAAAAGCAAATTGTGACTCTTCTATATCTTAATTGTGGCAAATACATGACTACATGCATTTGTCAGATCTCATAGAACTGTTCAACAAAAAAGTAATTTTACTGTATGTAAAAAGGTGAATTAAAAAGACATTTCAAAAGTAAGTTGGAGAGCAGTAAAAAAATTTAAAAAAAAAAAAGTGATACGGTATAAACCTCTTTTATCTAAAATGTAAATCTGAAAATGAGGGTAAACAACAGGTACAAAGCTCCGGGTTCTATATCAGAAAAATATTTTTAGTATTGTGGTAACTTTGCCCCCTGTCTTTTGGTTTTTTTTTTTTTTTTTTGAGACAGAGTCTGGCTCTGCTGCCCCGGCTAGAGTGAGTGCCATGGCGTCGGCTTTGCTCACAGCAACCTCAAACTCCTGGGCTCAAGCAATCCTTCTGCCTCAGCCTCCCAAGTAGCTGGGACT
>CAUYRT010100743.1:0-21577 GCA_963574885.1 Lepilemur ruficaudatus | reverse complement strand
GGGCTCAAGTGATCCTTCTGCCTCAGCCTCCCAAGTAGCTAGGACTACAGGCATGTGCCACCATGCCCGGCTAATTTTTTCTATATATATTTAGTTGGCCAATTAATTTCTTTCTATTATTAGTAGAGACGGGGTCTTGCTCTTGCTCAGGCTGGTTTCGAACTCCTGATCTTGAGCAATCCACCCGTCTCGGCCTCCCAGAGTGCTAGGATTACAGGCGTGAGCCACCGCGCCCGGCCCTGGTTGGTTTTATTTTAAATGAAAGGCCAATCAGTCTTTAGGTTCAATCTTAAGGAATCTATCAAAGTTAAATAGTATATCAATCCAAACAAAAAGACCTAAAGCAGTGTAAGAACAACAACACATTTGCCATTCATTACCAGATTCTGAAAATTAAGGTACTGCTTAAACAAAAACAGATCAAAATGGCATTTTATAACTCTTAAAATGATATTTTGTAACTCTAACAATTTCCATATTAACAAAATTAGCACTTTAGTGTTTTAATAATCTCAATCTGGAGTTTTTTTTACCAAGTTCCAAACAGTCAAGCAAAATATTACAATGTCATCCTGAAAATATATTAGAACTGAGCAAAGCAGAGCTTTAAACAAAGTAATACTTTCTATCTCCATTATATAAAAACCTGTAGGTTTTGTTTTTTGAGACAGAGTCTTGATCTACTATCTAGGCTAGAGTGCCATGGCCTGGCTAATTTTTTCGTTTGTTTTTCTTTTTGTTTCTTTTTGTTTTTTTTTAAGTAGGAGACAGGGTCTTGCTCTTGCTCAGGCTGGTCTCGAACTCCTGGCCTCAAGCAATCCTCTCACTTCAGCCTCCAAGAGTGCCAGGATTACAGGCATGAGCCACCTTGCCGGGACAAAAACCTGTAGTTAAATAAAATAAACACTCTAATTCTAGACTTGGCAACAAAATTAACTAAAAAGCCCAAGGACAAATCTCAAGATGCTAAAATGAAACACTATGCCCTACCCTGAAATAAGATATAAAAACAATGCAAGCCAACAAAGCACAGCAAGCCAACTAATGTAACTAGGAATCTGCTGACCTCTTCTGGAAAAGGCTCGAAAGAAAATGTTGCAATTAACTAAATAAGACAAAATTAGGCAAACTGTACAGCATAGTACCTCACACTTTTTTTTAAACCAATCGTTTCATTATCAGTATGGTTATTTCCTATAAAAGTTAATTTGATAACAAGGAAACGTAAATTTGCAGTTAGTATTGACCATTTCTGACTACTAACAGAAGTGACTCTGTTTAACATGTATTGCCTTCCTCAAAACCTTCAGTTATGGAACTTTGGAGAATTTGCTCACCTACCTCCTTTCCTTTCTACTGTGTCCAAAGAACTTATCTGATTATGCATGTCTCTTCCTTTCACTTTCTTCCCCCAAGAAAAATCATTCTTACATTCCATCTTTGTGACTTTTCCTCAGTCAAGGTACCTGTGTCCTCTCACTGTGACGTAACAGTCCACATCACTCATTACTCAGTTTTTTTAATTTAAAATATACATAAGTATCATGTTAAGTCCTCTCAGATGTCTTCTATAGCTAGAAAATTTTTCAGCTTCATCGACTATTTTGAGAGTATATTTTTTATTTGCTTTCTAGACTCCTAATATTATCACCACTACATTTTTAGTTCCTTCATTCCCCCCCCCCCCGCCTTTTTTTTTTTTTTTGGAACCATTGTGAGCCTAAGCATTTCATCAAAAGGAGCTGTTCTAACAAAGGTATATGCTAGCTGGTGCATCATCACTACTATTCCCTTATATGCAGCTACACTTGCTCCCTACTAGACCACCATTTCATTGGATCTATTGCCCTTTAAATTATTAAATGTTTGTTTAGTGAGCACCAAACCTCAGTCCTTAGACATCTCTTTTCTATTTACACTTAAAAGTTCCGAGGTGATCTCATCTAGTCTGATACCTACAAATACCACTGATATGCTAAAATCTCCCATACTGGGATCTCTAGTTACACCTTCCCTCTGAACTCTAAACTTTTACAACCACCAGCCTAGGTGACAGAGCCACCGAATGCCTTATAGGCCTCTAACACTTGTCCAAATCAGAGCTCTTGAAACAATTCTCTCTCTCAACCTATTTGCCTGACAGTCTCCATTAATGGCAACGCCATCATTTTGGCCAGCTGCCCAGGCCAAAAAACCTTGGAGTCATCCTTTCCTCTTATTCTCATACCTGACATTTGATTTACCCATGATCCTGCCAATATAAACTTCAAAAGACAACCAGAATGTAACCCTTATCATCTCCACTGAAACCATTCTAGTCCAAGCCACTTTCTTACTCGAAAGAATGAAAAGATAAATTCTCCTTTCCCCCACTCTTGACTTCCTACAACCTGTTTTCAACACAGAAACCAAAGGGAAGTCATTAAAACCTACACAAAAAAACAAGAGCAGGTTCTCTAGGGCAGGGCGTGGAGGCAGAGTGTCCCGCAAAGCTACACCAGGAAACTTTTGAGAGTGCTGGCAATGTTCTGTATCTTAACTGTGGGGGTGCTTCCACAGGTGAGTACAACTGTAAAAACTCAGAATTGTATACTTTAAACAGGTGCAGTTTATTATATATAAATTATACCTCAATAAAAATTATTATTTAAAAAACCTAAATCATACCATGCCTACTAAAACCCCCTCAATGGCTTCCCATCTCACACAGAACAAAAGCCAGGGTTTTAGACCAAAAAAGGTTCTCCCAATTACCTCTCCAACTTATCTCCTACTCTCCAGCTACACTGGCCTGCTCACTGTTTTTCAAACATACATGACATAATCCCACCTCAGGATGTTATACCTGATTGTCCCTTTGGCTAAAATGCTTATTTCCCTAATAACGGAAGGGCTCATGCCCTCATTTCCTTTTAAGTTGTTATGATTTTACTAATCTATCTTGTTTATCATGTCTCTTTCACTGTAATATACGCATTTTGTTTTGTTTTGCTTTAATCTGTTTTGGTCACTGCTGTATCATCAGTACCTGGCTCACAGCAGGTGCTCAATATTTAAGTGAAAGAACAAATTACCCCTAACGCCATACTCCAGGAGTGACGACCGCATATTCCTGACTTCTTTAAAAATAAAAATGATTACAGACCTATCACATCATAAACCTATGTTCTCAAACTTCAAAGGAGGACTTCAATGATCACTGCTGAGCAAGCCCCTAATCTTGCTGAATCCCAACAAAATTCCCAGAGTAGTCATTTAAAATCTGTCTGGTTTCCAAATCTAGTAATTTTTTCCTTTCCAACTCTTTCATCCTTATTTAGATAACTGTATCTCCCATGTTCTTTAAAAGGGAATAAGTATGCTGGGCATGGTGGCACACACCTGTAGTCCCAGCTATTCAGGAGGCTGGGGCGGGAGAATAGCTTGAGATCAGGAGTTCAAAACCAGCCTGGGCAACATATTGAGACTCCCATCTCTACAAAAAAATAAGAAAAATTAGCCAGGCATGGTGGCATGCGCCTGCAGTCCCAGCTGCTCAGGAGGGTGAAGCAGGAGGATGGCTTGAGCCCACGAGTTCGAGGTTACAGTGAGCTATGTTAACTCCACTGCACTCAGTCTGAGTGGCAGAGTAAGATCCTGTCTCTTAAAAAGAAAAAAAGAGAGAGACAGATAAGTATGGTTCACCTTGCCTCAAACTCATACCACCTCTCATCCAGTCTCAGAAAAGGTTTCCTTTCCTTTGTATCTAATCCTCTACCTTCTTGACTTGAATTCAATTCTTCACACTCTCCCTAATATCCGTAGCTGATTTCCAACATCTACAACTCCGCCCTAATTACTTAAAAACTTGCCTGGAGTTTACTGATACCTAACTATTGCTCTATTTTCTACCTTCCTTTTATTAATAATACCACACATACCACAAGAGTTCTCACCATGGAACCCATCAATGGGCTGGGGATAGAGGACCATAAGCCCTGTGTAGTAATACTCAACTATACTATGTCACACTGGAAAAGGCAATACAATCTTTCCAGTCCCTAGTTTCATCAACTGCAAACTTTGAGTTAGGGGGCAGCACTGGCTGTGTGGTGACTAAAAGCACTCACAAATCCATTTATATGACACATTTAATAACTTGCCTTACATTATGTCAATGATGCCTCCATTTAAATTTATTCTGTAAATACAATCCACTACTGGTTATTTTCTTGGCTCATTAAATCTGAATGGATCTTACAAAATTACATTTCCTAGAGTCCAGTCTAACCTAGACTGAGGTTATACCACATAAAAATGAAATACAAGATTGTCTTTCAACCATCTTTAGTAAGTAGCTATAATACTTTACAACTCCTATGGTGATTATTCACAAAAACACACGATTAGAACATTTCCTTATCTTTTTTTTTTTTAATTTTTTGGACAATTAATTTCTTTCTATTTTTAGTAGAGACAAGGTCTCACTCTTGCTCAGGCTGGTTCTGAACTCCTGGCCTTGAGTGATCCTCCCGTCTCCGTCTCCCAGAGTGCTAGGATTACAGGCGTGAGCCACCGCGCCCGGCCGAACATTTCCTTATCTTTAAAATGAAAACATATACTGGGGAAACTATTACAACAAATTGTTAAAATAGCAGTGTGAACGGCCGCTTTCTACGCTTTAAAAAAAGGCAAAAGAATTGGTGGCACACTTGGAGCTAAATAAAGTGAGCAAGATAGATGAGAAATCAGAAAGAAGAGGGAGAACAATGGGGGTAAGTACGTACATTAAAATAAGTAGGCAGAAATAACAGAAAAGCTATATAATTGGGAAATAAGTACACAGTCATCCCACAGTATCTGTGCAGGGCTAGTTCCAGGGATATCCCTGCCCCTCCCCAACCCATGGATACCAAAAATCCAAGGAAACTCAAGTCCCCTATCTAAACTGACATAGTTATCTGCATATAACTCACACACATCCTCTTATATACTTTCAATCATCTCTAGATAAGACCTTACACAGGCTGGGATCAGTGGCTCACGCCTGTAATCCCAGCACTTTGGGAGGCCGAAGCAGGACGATCGCTTGAGGCCAGGGGTTTGAGACCAGCCTGGACCACACAGTGGGATTCCTTCCCATCCCAACTCTCTTGTCTCTAGCAATAATTAAAACATCAGCGGGCATAGTGGTATGTCCCTGTAGTCCCAGCTACTCAGGATATTGAGGCAAGAGGATCGCCTGAGCCCAGGAGTTTGAGGTTGCAGTGAGCTATGAGCACACCACTGCACCTCAGCCTGGGCAACAGAGGGAGACAGTGCCTCCCGCCCCTCCAAAAAAAGACCTAATACAATGTAAATGCTATGTAAATAGTTGTTATACTGTATTTTTCTAATTTGTATTTTCTATTGTGTCCACCCACCTACCCCATCCTCAATTATTTTTGATCCATGGTTAGATGAATCCATGGATGCAGAACCTGCAGAAAAAGAGGGATGACTATACACAGAGAAAATGAAAATGCAAGAAAACCTATTCTAGGGGATCAGAAATATAGAGATTCAAATCAAAAGACTGTCATGCATTTTAACTGAAATACAAAAAAATAAAAGCAACCCAAATTCAGTATATTTTATTTTAAAAGACAGGGATCTCATTATGTTGCCCAGGCTAGTCTTGAACTCCTGGACTAAAATGATCCTCCAGCCTCAGCCTCCCAAGTACGTGAGATTACAGGCATCAGCCACATGTCCAGCTTTAATATATTTTATATTTTGACAGCCAAAATTAAGCATTCACTTTTCCAGGGATTCAAATCACCAAGCATCTGGTCTACAATTTACCTTTATTAACTTACCTAGAACCAAACTAGATCAACTGAAAAATGACTGGGTAACAAAATGGCAAGGGGCATGGGAGAAAGAATAACTCTCTATTATAACTTCTTAACAAAAAAACAAAACAAAACAAAACAAAAACCCTGTATTTATTGCTTTTGAAACTTTGGTACTTTTGTTCTATGTTGACAACACATTCAACAAATACACGGAGTGCCTACCGATATGCTAGGCACTTCAGATTTATTAGTGGAACAAAGCAGATTAAAAATCTTCTCCTTCACGAAGCTTTAATTTGATGACCAATGTTATCTTATTTTCTGTTTAACATAAGCTTTGGATGTGTGCATTGGGGTTGGTGGGAGAGGTACATGTAATACAAAAGGATGTGAATGAATCTATTAGAGCTAAAAGGAAACTAATGTTCTAATTTTACAAATGAGGAAACCAAAGGTCAGAAAAGATACCTAGTTTACTTAAGGTCAGAGCACCCCAATATTCCTACATAGCTCAAACTAATGGCTAAAATATTCAGCTTAATCATAAACATGTAAAATTATGGGAAATATCTGCTTTATAACCAATAATACAAACTTTTAAAATACTTATGAAGCAAAAGGTTTTGTGACTTTTGTTAAAATATATTTTCTTAAGATTTTGATCAATTTAGAAATGATTGTGAAAGTCAAAATACACTTTTTTGCAAACCTCTACATATAATTAAAAAAAAAAAAAACAATACTTACAGTACTATGAAAAACAACACTGTGTCCCTTCCCTAAACTTTCTATATGAGCTGAGAGGTTAAAGCATATGGCTCGATGTCTTATCGCATCCAGTGTTTGTGCATCGAAGAAATCATGTGGTCGTGCTAAAAGTCAACACAAAAAAGGTAAAGAATATTTAGAAAAATATAACAGTCTGCTAAACAGCCAAATGGTCCGTTTTCCACAAAAATAAGTAATAAGAAAGACTGAAAACAAGTAATTAATAAGTACTTATCTAGTGTTTAAATGCAAGATATTCTTTGCTTTGCCTTCAAAACACGGACTCCAGCTGGGAAGACAGATAAAGATATACAAAAGCAGAATTCCAACAAATGAGTGAATGTGGGTTAATTCTGCCCCTTTGTATGTGAGGTTCTAACCTCAGACCTCATGATTCCACATTTCAGCTACTTTATTTTTCATAAAATTTTGTCTTTTACTCCAGCATCTCTCCTCAGCACAAGGTCTGCATTTTCAACAATCTAATGAATGAACATCATCTGTGCACCACACTGGAATCGCAAACTCACCATGGCCAAACATGTGAAATAAATTTCATAAACATTCTATATAAATATTTGACAAAGTGGTAGTATTATTTTAAGGTTTAGGCAAGTATTTTCTTGATTATGAATAACTGTTCTAACAGTGAACTAAGAAAACTGCAAGCATTTTTGAATGCTGATCAATCCACCAAAATTTTAACTCCCAACTCCACCAGTTATCAGCTCTGTGACTGTGAACAACCTGCTTAACCTACATTACATTGTTTCCTTATTTGTAAAACGGAGCTATCATGACAGCTATAGACTATGATTAAATAAAACAAATGCATATGAAAAATGCTTTGTAAATCATAAAATAGTTTACATTAATGAGCTTGTATTACTTTTTAAAATAATAAACTGTTTCACAGAGTAGTCAATCTTAGTGATCACAATGAAGTTATACATTGAAGATTTACTTTGATAAGACCATTTTTCAAATTTCAATTTTACCCCATTAAATATTATAAATGGTGCTATTTTTATTCCTAATGAGAAAGTTGCTCAAAATAAAGAAAATAAGTTGATTATTTTACATTTGTAGAGCCTTCTGACACACATAACTTTTCAAGATCTGTAATTAAAAATTCAATTTTACTAACAAAAAAAGGAATGGCTTGAGTTCAGCATATTCTAAATTACATGTATGCTGATTTACCACACCATAACTATTCACAGAGTTCTCAGAACATGTACACAAATCCACCATAGGTCTTGTGTGGAAACAATTTCACCAGCTGACATATTCAATAGTATATACCTAGAGAGCTCTTTTCTCTGGATTTTTCCTCAAGAGGTAATAAGCAAAACACCACCTAGTAAAAAACTAGCAGAACCCACAAAACTAAAAATGCAATGACAATGAGAAATCAGAAAGAAAGTATTTAACATTTTTGGGGGGGAAATGTTTACCTAATGCTAACAAACAAATCCCCTTTCTATTAGATTTGTGCTATTGGAAAAAATGTATACTTTCTCCATGCTCTCTAAATACATGCTTTTTCCTTAGAAGGATAATAAGCACTTAAAAAAATAACAACTTATCCCTCTAAATCATTCAACTACTTCTCATTCAAATTTAAACACTTAAGTTATGACTTAAATTCACCATAATGAAAGGAACCCTCAAACTTCAGTGTCTATGTGCATTCAGACCTTAACCATGTTATGTTATCTCCACTGTTAAATATAAAAAATACCAAACTAGAATAGTAGCCTCCAAATCAGATGTATGTCATGATCCATCAGATTAAGGGAAGAAAATAAATCACTTCTGTTTATTTTTTCATCTCTTCCTTTTTTCAATATTCCTTCTCAGCAATTGTTTTATAACATGCATTAGTAGTATATTACCCATATACAATGTATAAAATACATATGTTAAGACTGTGTCCAAGTTATTTTTTTAAACTGATGTGATATATAATCAAAAATCTTTGGAAACCACAAAAATAGAAACTCTATTTTCCCGTGATTCAAAAACCATACATATTATGTTTCTCTTCCCTTAAGTGTAACAATGGTGTTATGGTTACACAGAAAAATATCTTTAGTCTTAGGAGATGAATTCTTAAGTATTTAGGATTCATGACCGCAAAAAATATGTAAGTAGTGAGATAAAGCAGATGTGGCATGTTGGTAAATCTCTAAGTGAAGAGCATTACAAATATTTAAATGTACTGTACCTTTCCACTTTACTTTGAAGTATGTCAAATAATTCTTTTAATGTTATCAAACAGAAAATTACTTAACACTTCAATTCTATTTCTAAGGTACTTTTTACCTAGTTAAGCAAAAATCATCTTCTTGAATTACATAAGGAAGGTACCAGCAAAGTGACTGTTTTCGTACACTGCTACAGATACGTATATTTTAAAGTAAGAACGAACTGCAACAGCTGCAACCATGTCAATTCAAATCACAGCACTCTCTTAACAGTGGCTCCCCACAGTGAAAAGCCTTGGATCTTTTTAAAGTTCATAAAGCAATCTATGATTATCCCCATTCTTCCCGACAAAACAGGTACCTAACAGAAAGGTTTTTTCACCTACCTCCTCTCTCCCCCAACTCTCCCTACACAGCCTGTCTTACTAGCTAATATTAGGAAAAACACCATTGTTGAAAGAAACGTATACTTAAAAGCAGGCACTGGTACAATGTAAGCAAGAACTGAATATATAACTGAATCTATCTTCTCTTTATAATAGAATAGCAAATCGCATAAGTGGTGCCAAGTACGTAACGTGAAAAAGTCAGAAAATTTAAATGACTACTGTGTATACACTAAGCCCAAGATAATAATGAGATTAGGTGAAATGGTTGGGAAAGTTACCCTTGGTTTTGAGTGCCAGAATGTAAATTTAGCAATGTTCTGTGTGCAAGTGCAAGTTATTCAAATTAACAGTCAAGTAAAATGACTAGAATTTCATTTCTGTTTTTGTGAAAGGAGGTTAAAAGGAAAATAGATCGATAACCTAAATTCAACAGCCAACTATGATGAAAAATAAACACGTTTCTTTTAAGAAAAAGAAACTTAAAGTTTAGAAAGTTCATTTTTCACTTCTGGTTTGTTCATTTGTCCACTATAGCTCTGTATTTACAAAAAGATTTCACTGTTTTAGAGACTACCTTTATATTCTGAATTAGTGTCTGGAGTCTCTTCTATACTTCAATCAAATCCCAAGAGAAAGAGTAATCCTTTTATTTCTTTTTTCTAGTTCACCTTACAGTGGACTCCCATTCAATGGCGGCTTCATTCATTTATACTCTCATTCATATTTCTTCACTTGGCATATATTTAATTAACTAATTGAAAATGAAGAACCAGGCACACTGTGTTGGGCTCTGGAGTTTCAAAGTTGATTCCTGCCCTCAACATTTACAAGCCTTATCATCTAATTATTTTCTATCCTAAACATCAACAATACATCTTATAATCTGGTAATTAAGTATATAATAGTTGTACATACATATTACAACAGACTGTAGGTACTGAGATGCAGACTACATTCAAACTCTTTTGCTATCCACGCACACTACTTTGCAATAGATAAGTTACTTAACTATTATTATTTATCTTTAATATGTTCAAATTTTCTAAAACACTTCTAGAAACAGCAACATTGCCATATTTTAAATTTTCTTAATTTAGAACAGAATTAACATAGCCCCCCAAATCTAATTCTATACAATTTTGCATTCGCAGGCCACATATACTCCTTTAGCTACTACAAACATATGCCATAGAATTCTAACACTGACAGGTGTCCTACCTGTTTGTTACTTTTAATAGAAACAGATGAGCTGAGCTGAAGTATAATAAAAAGTTGATCTGCATAAAAGCCCAAGATATCAACAAAAACCATCTGTAATACATACAGATTTTCTAAGTGAAACACTTACGTAATGAACGCCGTCTTTTGTTCTTTAATTTCCTCCTTTTGTTCATTCCAGCTTTAGAAGGAGATTCTTCTTTGGCCTTTGGCTGGCTAGAAACTTTTGAAGAGTTCTGCTGACTAAAGTGTGTGGGTACATGGCGAGCTAGCCCTCCCTGAGAAGCAAAGCTGGCGTTGCAGCCACCAACAACACACTAAATGAAAATAAGAGAAAAAGAATGTCAGTGATGCAGCAAAGGGAACAAAAAGAATATGAATAAGTGAATAGTATTTTCAGAAGTAAATCAGTAGTGCAATGGAACTAATTCCAGAAAGAAAACATGAGGGACTAGCCCTTTCATTTTATAAATAACCTAAGTTACCCAAGGTAACACATGTTAGGCAGTGGTAAAGCTAGAAAATAAAACTCAATTTTCTTCAGACAGGAGTTCTGGTAAAAAAAAAAAAAAAAAGAAAGAAAGAAAAAAGAAAAGAAAGAGAAGAGAAGAGAAGAGAAGAGAAGAGAAGAGAAGAGAAGAGAAGAGAAGAGAGAAGAGAGAAAAGAGAAGAAAAAACAAAAAACAAAAAAGAATAGAAAACTCAAGTTTCATGACTCCCCAGTTAACTTGTCTTTCCATTACATGCAAGACAAAAATAGTGGGATCTTCTTCCCAGAAAATTCTGGCACGTTCATAACAGGAACAGTAAGTTGTTTTAGCAACAACGAGTCTGATATCCTCATAATTATCTGGATTTTTAAAATATTTTTATCTTAAGATACATGCCAATTGAAAACCTTCAGCAGCCTCCCTATTGTTCTACATTGTCATAACAGGTAGGAAAGAAGTTCAATATTGACTTTTAAAAGAACTGTCTTATAAATATGTTAAACTATTAGATCTCTCCTAGAAAAAGACATGCTCACAGACTGGGTGCAGTGGCTCACACCTGTAATCCTAGTACTCTGGGAGGCTGAGGTGGGAGGATCGCTTGAGGTCATGAGGTCAGGAGTTTGAGACCAGCCTGAGCAAGAGCAAGACCCTGTCTCTACCAAAAATAGTAAAAATTAGCTGGGTGCAGTGGTACACACCTGTAGTCCCAGCTACTAGGGAGACTGAGGCAGTAGGATTGCTTGAACCCTGGAATTTGAGGTTGCCGTGAGCTAAGCTAATGCCACAGCACTCTAGCCTGGGCAACAGAGAGAGATTCTGTCTCAAAAAACAAACAAACAAAAGGACATGCTCACTGTTGGTTGTGTGAGGCCCTCTGTAAATTCCATTAAATACTGCCTTTTAGCCTTCTGTACTTCACAGACTAAGAAATCAAAAAGGTTAACTACCCAAGTCACCTGGCAGATCTGCTATTCCAACAATGAATGCAGAACATTCAGGCATCACCGTGTAAGTGCATGATTTCTAGTCAGAGCTTAGCAAATAATTTTTGCAAGTCTTCTAACAAATGAATATTAGTAATTAAACCATTTTCTAAAATAATCCCCCAAATAGCAAAATCCACAGCCAGATTGCTAATAACTTTTCTATTGATAATTTATTATCCAATTTACTTGGATTCTGACTTAACAACCAAACTCCTAGCATGGAAATTTGTCATGTTAAAAACCAAATACATTTATCACATTATTCCCAGGTAATTCACCTTGTATCAGAGTTTATGTAGTAATACCATAAAACAACCTACACGCCCCCAGGCTCTTTCTTTCAATTCATATACCTTTACTATCTTAAACTCCTAAAAACACAACACAATTCTCTATTAGTAGAAACCATAACTTTCTTCATACAGTCTTTCTAAATTTGTCCCAAGTAGACAAGAACTAACCATCCTTTGAGGCTGTCTTCACATCTTTACTACAGTTATGAATATATATATACCCAGAAACATCTTGCAAACCGTAGATATATCTAAATATATTAATGAAACTAAACGGCTATATGCTTATCTATAATCTGACAAAAATCACATAAGCTTCTTACATAGTATCATTATTTTCTTTGTTTTGACATACAAGAGACATTGTGGGGACTTCTAATCACCCTCAGCATTGCTATTAAAAATCTTTACCCACTCTACAGTATACACTAAGTTTTAAAAAGGAGGAACAATTCAAGATTTTAGTTTAAATACTTATCTGTATCCAGTATTACACAGGATGCTACAAGTAAAAGAATAAGTAAGATACAGTTCCTACACTGAAAGAGCTTCACTATGTGTTCAGCAAGCATACATATAAAGTGATAACTTCAAAGGAATACAGTAAGGGCTAAGACACAGCAAGGTAGGGCTGAGGCCCCCAACCCTGGGCCACAGCCTAGTACCAGTCCACGGCCTGTCGGAACTGAGTTGTGCATTACTGCCTGAGCTCCTCACCCCCTGCCTCCTGCCTGTGGAAGAACTGTCTTCCATGAAACTGGTCCCTGGTGCCAAAAAGGTCGGGGACCACTGTTGGGGGAACTCAGGAGAGAAGCAATTAACCATATCCACTGCTCTGAGATCAGTACTTCATTTAGTTCTTACAACAACCTTGTGAATGGTGTGGTCCTCAAATAGCCTGCATCAAGAGCGTACAGCTACAGATTCCGACCATGAGAAGTTTAGCATCTAGTTCTTAGATTCTTAGAATTTAAGGACTTGCCATACATTTTTTGGGTACCAAGAATGAATAACACTTTTTAAAGGTGCCATCTGCTGCAGGTTACCACACTGCCATAGAACTACACTGTCAACTACAAAAGCCACTAGACAAATATTGACACTGAACACTTTAAATACGGCTAGTATAACTGAGAAACTGAATTTTTAATTTTATTTCATTTAAATAATGTTATTGATTATTATCTATTGAAGTGAAATCTACATAACATACAATTAACCATTTGGAAGTTTACAATTCAGTGGAATTTAGTATATTAACAATGTTTTATAATCACCAGCTCCACATCCTCACCAACACTTACTATTTCCATTTTTTATTAAAACCATCCTAGTAAACAGCTCCGCCATGGCCTCCTTGGAAGCCAGTTGCGTTCCTGGGTCTTGCCGGGCACCGCAGTGAAATCAACTATGAAATTATAATCATAGATGATGGAAGCCCGGATGGAACAAGAGATGTTGCCGAACAGTTAGAGAAGATCTATGGGTTAGACAAAATTCTTCTAAGACCACGAGAGAAAAGGCTGAGGCTAGGAACTGCACATATTCATGGAATGAAACATGCCACAGGAAACTACATAATTATTATGGATGCTGATCTCTCACACCACCCAAAATTTATTCCTGAATTCATTAGGAAGCAAAAGGAGGGTAATTTTGATATTGTCTCTGGAACTCGATATAAAGGAAATGGAGGTGTATATGGCTGGGTTTTGAAAAGAAAAATAATCAGCCGTGGGGCCAATTTTATAACTCAGATTTTGCTAAGACCAGGAGCATCTGATTTAACAGGAAGTTTTCAGGTTATGCCGAAAAGAAGTTCTACAGAAATTAATAGAAAAATGTGTTTCTAAAGGCTACGTCTTCCAGATGGAGATGATTGTTCAGGCGAGACAGCTGAATTATACTATTGGTGAGGTTCCAATATCATTTGTGGATCGAGTTTATGGTGAATCCAAGTTGAGAGGAAATGAAATAGTCTCTTTCTTAAAAGGATTATTGACTCTTTTTGCTACTACATAGAAGAAAATTATTTATATTTATGTTCATTTCAATTTAAACGTAAAGCCTGGTTACTGATTTTTATAAAATGTACTCTTAGAGCATAAATCAGAAGGTAAGCTAAATTTCATGCAAATCTTTTTTTTTTCCCAGAAGAAACTCTATTTCAAGTTAAATAATTTTAAAGTTACTGGTTTAATGAGTAATGTTCTCAATTTTCATTTAATGTTTTGCTGTATTAAGACCTATAAATAAATGTGGTTTATATATTAAAAAAAAACCCATCCTAGTAAGTATGAAGTGGTATCTTCTGGTTTTAAACTGCATTTTCGTAATAACCAACTTAACTTTTAATTTAAAGCTTGATACTCAATTCAGCTACTAAAAAACTTTTGAGTATATTTGGAACAACTTGGGTATGTGGATCTACTTTTTGGCGGGGGCGGGGGGAGGGTTGTTTGTTTTCAGACAGAATCTCCCTGTCACCCAGGCTATAGTACTTTTTAAAGCTATGCATCATCATAGCTCAAACTCCTGGGTTCAAGTGATTCTCCTGCCTTAGCCCCTGATAGCTGGGACTGTAGGTGTGTACCACCATGCCTGGCTAATTTTTCAATTTTTTGTAAAGGCCAAAGACTCTTGCTCTGGCTGATCCTGAACTCCTGGCCTCAAGTAATCCTTCCACCTCAGCCTTCCAGAGTGCTAGGATCACAGGCATAAGCCTGAATCTACCTCTTCAACTGCAAATTTTGTGAAATCTAAATATACTTAAATTGTTTAACATCTGCATTGACTGTTTTAAGTATAATTACTCTGTGTTAGTTTTGCACTATCCAATACATTTACCCATTAGACAAATGTAGTTTCTAAGTACTTAAAATGTGGCTAGTATGAATTGAGAAATACTGTAAAATGCCATTATTTGGAAGATTTAATATCAAAAGTACATTTCATTAATCTTATGTATTGATAACAAGTTTAATAATATATCAGGTTAAATCAAAGATATTTAAATTATCTTCACCTATTTTTGATTATTTTAAATGTGACACTAAGAAATTTTAAATGACATATATGGTTCACATACATTTCTATTAGATAGCACTACCTTAGAATAAGCCATATAATACTAATTTTCCTTACTTTACCATTTTAGAAATTATCATCCCTGTATTTCCTAACATCTACTCTAAAATCATACATTACAAAAAATCTATTGTAGACTTTGCACCAGGTTCCTAGTTTAATATTGGTTTATTCAACAAATCTGTGGAAAAACTCCACATTTCAAATATTAGAACAGCTATCTGAATACATTTAAGGTAGAGGTGACAATGGCAGTTCAGATGCAAGCCTTCTGGTTTAAACTCAGAGGGATTTCTTTACTCAGGATTATCTACATAGAGCCCCAATAGGCTCATCTGTCCCAGGATCCTTCAAGACAACAAATAGGCCCTAGTAGTATCTAGAACTGGGAGAGTACACATTAAGAGTTTATTTTAATCAGCAGTGATTCAATCTCTGGCAATGGAATCAGTAATGCAAATTCTAACAGAGAATTGTTTTAATTTTAATTTTGGTCAATGATCAATGAAGAAGCATAAACAAATCTTAAAAAAAACAAAGTATAATTTAGAATGAGAAAGAGTACTTATATTAATATTAAAGAAAATTATAATAGCTCACATATATTTCCTTAAATACAAACTCTTCTCCCTTAAGAGAGAAAATATTTGTAACCATCATCTAGTCAACATTCCACTCATCATGTGTACATGCCAGAGACTGTAAGGCAGAGACATGTGCTGTTGCCTCAAATGGCCTCAGAACCTTCATTCCTCTTAACATGAGCATTTCATGGTGCTGAGTATGGTTTTAGTACTCAAATATTTTACATTTTCACTCATAAATATATCAATGATGACTGAACTCAAGCCATTACACATGGCGTTTTGATGAAAAAGCAACCTGTTTCAAGTATCAGGAAAAACTGGTTGTTGGACATTGACTATTTCAAATGTTCTATCTCCTAAATCCACTGAAAGCTAACATATGTTGGCTGCCACTGTCATCATTAGCTGTTCTAAAATTCAAAACATGGAATTACTGGGTGGTTTTTCCCCCCATTTATTTGGATGAAGCGATATTTAAGACTGTCTTTGCCAGGTGATCTAAAGGAAAACAAAAATTCCAGGTAGAAATGTTGATTTCTTAGTTTTAACAAATACACCACAGTAATGTGGTTAATGACCCTGGATTCACATAGCCACTGAAATCTTAAATCTGCCACTTTCTGTCCATTAAATACTTAATCTCTTTTTTCCTCATCTATAAAATGAGGGCAACAACAGTAACTAATTCAAAGAATGGTTGTAAGGATTAATTCAGTTAAAATATGTAATGTAATGAAATACATATGCAATGTGCAAGGCACTGAGTAGCATCATTCCAATCTTCACTAACCTGATTATTTCTGACTCTCACTTTACCTTGCTCATCACACAACAAACTCTGAACTATCAACATGAGAAATTTCTTGCAACCAATTACTTTAACATTTAAATTATAGATAGTCCAAACTCTTTAGTCAGAAATATTTTTTTAAAATATTTTCAAACTGCCACCATCAAGAATCATTTACATATATGAAACTACATGCTATTTCCAAAATAGTCCAATCTTTATGTTCTCTTTTCTCTTTCAAAAGCACATATACTTTCTTTAATTGTGCAGTATGGCTGCACAACCTTGGAAATATCCTATTTAATTAAAACCACTGAATTGTACACTTGAAAATGTTGAATCATACGGTATATGATTTATATGATTTTTTTAAAAAACTGAAATGATTCCCCTTACAAGACAAAAGACTCCATCAGAAAAAGGAAAGAGGATAACCAAAAACAGATGAGGAAAAGGTATTTGTAACACATATATCTGACAAATGACTTATAACATTCAAAATATAGGCCAGGCGTGGTGGCTCACACCTGTAATACTAGCACTCTGGGAGGCCAAGGTGGGAGGATCACTTGAGCTCAAGAGTTCAAGACCAGCCTGAACAAGAGTGAGACCCCATCTCTACTGTAAATAGAAATAAAATTAGCCAAACAACTAAAAATAGAAAAAATTAGCTGGGCACAGTGGTGCGTGCCTGTAGTTCCAGCTACTTGGGAGGCTGAGGCAGGAGGAACACTTGAACCCAGGAGTTTGGGGTTGCTGTGACCTAGGCTGACACCACAGCATTCTAGTCTAAGCTACAGAGTGAGACTCTATCTCAAATAAATAAATAGTCCAAATATATAAAGAATTTCTGTTACCTCAATAATAAAAGACAAACCACCCAATTAAAACAATAGACAAAGACTTGAATAGGCACTTTACCCAAATAGGATATATTCAGATAGCCACAGCACATGAAAATGTGCTCAACGTCATTACTTACCAGGGAAACAAAAATTAAAGCTACAGTGAAAATACCTCCTCATCCATCAGAATAGCCAAAATATAGCCAAGAGGAATGAGTGTATGTGTGCATCAGAAGACATACAGAGGAAGGTCCACAGGGAAGCTTGGTTAATAGCAGCCAAAGGCTGGAAACAATTCAAATGCCCAACAGCAAGAGAATGAATAAACTGTGGATTATTTGTACAGTGGAATAATACACAGCAATTTAAAAAAATGACTGGTATATACCATTTGGATAAATCTTACTGATATTTTGTTGAGTAAAAAAGCCAGACACAAGAGTTTCATACAACTAAGCTAGGATGACAGAAACCAGAATATGGCCCGGGAGGAAGGGTAGAAGGCAGGAGAAAAGACAGAACAGAAAGGAATATTAGGAAATTTTGTTTTACTAAAAAGACTCTTCATCAGGATGGTGGTTACATAGGTGCATACAAACATATGAAACAAATGATTAAACTGTTAAATAGTGTACTTTAGACACTTTATATCATACTTAAAAAATAAAAATTAAAAAAAAGAAGAGACTCACTTCAAATAACACCTTATCACCTTCTCTCTCTCTCTCGTTAACTAACATTCACCTACTATTGTTCCTTCCTAGCCTCGGTTACAGTTAATTCAACTGATCCCTAATCCATGTTTCCAGAGACTCTCTCATAGGTCACTACTAAAGAACTTAAAACATTTCATTATTTAAATGTATTTAGATCTGTATAACCTAAAGAATATAAGTTCCCTGAAGGGTACAGGCCTGATTTTCTTATTCACCTTGCTTCCATAATGCCTAGCTCAGTGCTGTGTACTTTACATATCAATGTTTTCTTAATTTAAATGATTCTTATGACATATGTATGGAACAACACCTCACTAAATCATACTCCTTAACTTTTTCTTTCAAAGACAATTTCTTTTCCCTCTCGAATGTGAATCTACAGCTTCTAAGAAAAGGATATGGGGGAAAAAATTGTACAAGCTTCGAAATTAACCTGCACATCATAATCAACCAGAAGAATGCCTTAAAATATAAATATTTTACGCACATACACACATACGGAAGTACACACAATGAGAAAATAAATGATTCTTCTACTTTAACACAATAATCTCATATTTATTGGGCACATACTGTACAACAACTCTAAGAGGTAACTAGTATTACCAGGTATACATTAGACAAGAAGTTAAAGTGATTCCAGGTCACACTTCTATCAAATGTCAGAGCAAGGATCTGTAATGTGACTACAGGAAAAGATGGGAGTGTTAAAGTTATAGGATCCATACCACCAGAAAACTCAATGAGACCATTCATTTATTTTTATAAAAAAAGAATAAACATAAAAATACCTGAATGGTAAAAAAAAAAAAAACAGTAAAATAAATTCTGGCAACATGAAAAAACAAACTAAGCAACTCTAAAGGATCAAACAGATTCACAGCAACAGACCCCAACCAAAAGGAAATTATCACAATGTCAGAAATAGAATTCAGAAAATAGTGGGCAAATGAAATGAATGGAATTGAAGAGAAGGTTGAAAACCAACACAAAGAAACCAAAAAAGTCTCAAGACATGAATGAAAATAAAGAAAAACGCACAAAGGAGAGAGACAACATAAGCAAGGACATAACAGAACTTAAAGAAATGAACGAGTCATTTAGGGAACAACTAAATATAGCAGAAAGCTTCAACAACAGGCTAGACCTAGCAGAAGAATCTCAGAGCTTAAAGACAAGGCTTTCAAACTAACCCAGTCAGTCAAAGATGCAGAAAAAAGAATACAGGAGAATGAACAATCACTCAGAGAAATATGAAACTATCAAATGAGCCAAAATAAAAATATGGGTTTCTTGGAGGGACAAGAAGAAAAATCAAAAAGGATAGAAAATCTATTCAAGGGGATTACTGAGAACTTCGCTGGTATTGCCCGAAGTTCAGATATCCAAACACAACATGGTCATTGACTACCAGAAAGATTCATAGCAACTAGGACACCTCTAAGAAACACAGTCATCATCTTGGCCAAAGACAAAATAAAGGAGAAAATTCTACAAGCTGCAAGACACAAGCAACAAATAACCTACAAAGGAAAATCCGTAAGGGTAACAGACTTCTCAACAGAGATCTTACAAGCCAGAAAGGACTGGAGATCCATTTTTAACCTTCTTAAACAGAACAGCTGACAGCCAAGAATTTTGTATATGCAAAACTAAGTTTCACAAATGATGGACAAATAGACTATTCCAGACAAGCAAACACTAAGAGAATTTGTCACTACTAGAAATACTCAGAAGTGCAGTATACACGCAACAACACCATAGATACCCACTTGCGTAAAAATACCCAAAATTTATAGCTCACAGCTCTTAAAACAATAGTACAAGAGGGAGAACAGAACAATGTATTATCCAATCCAACATAATGAACAGGACAGCATCGCACATCAGTATTAACAATGTGAACAATCTGAACTCTACACGCAAAAAACAGACTGGATGAAAAAACACAATCTAAGTATTTGCTGTCTCCAAGAAACACATGTATACCACAAGAACTCACAAAGACTCAAGGAAAAGGGATGGGAAAAAAAATATTCCACACAAATGGAAACCAAAAGCAAGCAGGGGTAGCCATTCTCATATGAGATAAAATAGACTTTAAATCAATAATGGTAAAAAAAAAAGAAAGGAAAAGATGGTCATTATATTAATATAATGATAAAGGGAGCAATTCAACAATAAGACATAACAACACTAAATGTACATGCACCTAACAGAGGCTACCAGTTTCATAAAGCAAATTCTTCTGGATCTAAGTAAAGAAATAAAAAGTAGTCCCTTAATAGCCAGGGACTTTAACACTCCACTGACATAACTGGACATAGAAGCAGAAAATAAATAAACACTGGATTTACACAGGACTCTAGAACAAATGGACCTCACAGACATTTATAGAGCATGCGACCCCAAAACTACTAAACATATATTCTTCTCATGAGAACATGGGACATTTTCCAAGACTGATCACATCTTAGCCCACAAAACAAGTCTCAGCAAATCAAACAAAAATTGAAATCATACCATGTATCTTCTCAGACCACAGTGGAATAAAAGTAGAAAGTAATTCGAAAAGAAACACTCAAATCTACACAAAGTCACGGAAATTAAACCACCAGCTGCTAAACAATACTTGAGTCAACCATGAAATTAAGATGGAAAACAAGATTCCTTGACCTGAATGACAAAGGGGACACAAGCTTTCAAAATCACTGGGATATAGCAAATACAGTCCTAAGGGAAAGTTCACAGCCTTAAATGTCTACAAAAAGACAAAAAGATCACAAATTAAAAACGTAATGTCACATCGCAAGGAACTAGAAAAAGAAGAACAAACCAAATCCAAAGTCAGCAGAAGAAAAGAAATAACAAAGTTCAGAGCAGAACTAAACAAAATGGAAACCAAAAAAAAAAAAAAAAAATTTCAAAGGATCAATGCAACAAAAAGTTGGGTCTTTGAAAAATTAAACAAGATCAATAGAGCACTAGCCAGTTTAATCAGAAATAGAAATGATTCAAAAAAGCTCAATAAGAAATGAAAAAGGCGGCCAGGCGCAGTGGCTCACGCCTGTAATCCTAGCACTCTGGGAGGCCGAGGTGGGCGGATCGCTCAAGGTCAGGAGTTCAAAACCAGCCTGAGCAAGAGCGAGACCCCATCTCTACTATAAATAGAAAGAAATTAATTGGCCAACTTAAGATATATATAGAAAAAATGAACCAGGGATGGTGGCGCATGCCTGTAGTCCCAGCTACTCGGGAGGCTGAGGCAGAAGGATCGCTTGAGCCCAGGAGTCTGAGGTTGCTGTGAGCTAGGCTGACGCCATGGCACTCACTCTAGCCCGGGCAACAGAGTGAGACTGTCTCGAAAATGAAAAAGGA
>CAUYRT010100741.1:0-20285 GCA_963574885.1 Lepilemur ruficaudatus | reverse complement strand
GCCGTGCGGCCTAACCACCGCGATGGCGAAAAAGAAAATGAGCGAAAGCCCGTGCTCCAGCACTTCGTTCATAACGCATTTCCCTCTTTTGTTTATTTTATAAGGAATTTTTGCAACAGCAGCGCAAATCTGCTCTTGGGGACCAGGGCCTGATAACCTAGAGTCTGGGTGCACCTAGGGGAACAGGCATTCCTTTACTGCGAAACTGGCTTTGTCTACTGCAGACATCCCCACGCTAGGGCGCGGAGTCCCTCCCCGGAGGGCCTCTCCCACTGCAGGGCGCGATTCCTGTGACTCAGCTTTCCACCAGTGGAGGGCATCCGCCCCACCCGGCCCTCTTTGTCTTCCTCGCGGCGTTCACCTTGACTTGGGTGGTAGGAAAAGCTCCCTTACGGGATTTTTAAAAACACTTTCAGCACTGTAACATCCCTATTTTTTCATCGCTGTAATTTTTGTGAGCACTCAAGTCAAATAACCGAGCTGGGTGTAGGGTAATTTATCTGTAGTAGATAAGAGTACAATGCCTCCTTCTTAGCCAAATAAGTCAAGTTCAAGCTCTGCTATTGACTTACTGGCTGACAATGAGGAAGTTCTTTACCTTCCTGTTCCTTATTTTCATAAATTATGAAAGTGATTGCTAAGGAGGCCTGTGCTGAATTCCAAAGCCTACAATCCCATTATCTCTAGTATCTTAAGATTAAATTCAAAAATCAAACTCCATGTTTTGAAGGGAGCGTTTTCAGCACTAGGATGCTCCGCAGCGCATCTGGAAACACGGGAGACTCGGGTAGAGAGGAGCTGTTTTCAAAATGGCACCTGGCTCTGTGAGTACCAGTGACCCACTTGCTACTGAAAATTAGTTACAAATACCGTGCCGTGCGCCTGCACGTGGCGTGTGAAAGGCAAGAGACCCGCCGGTTACAAAGAGGCCTAGTTGTGATTATTTCTAAGAGACGCAAAGCAGTGTGCAAAATACTCCTCCTTTTCTGCTTCCTGAAGAAATGTTTGCAGAAACCCCTTGCTAATCATTTTCATGGCAGAGAGGCTTTTGTCTCGCTGGGAATTAGAGTCAACTGTTGTATAGACCCATATATGCCATCGCCGGGCACGCTTAGCTTGGACTTCCCTGTTTCTTCATCTGCTTGACTTCCTTTTTACTGGGGAGGAAGCGGTGGGGGTGGGCAGGGGCAGGTGATCTTCTGGGCCCCAGTTAATGCTGTGCTGGGTGGCTGACTTCCTGCCCTCCAAAAGGGGCACTGGACTTGTTGGAGCATGCACCGGATGTCACCTCTCTGGTAACACATGCCCCCAACCCCCTTCCTATGTTTACTCTCCTGGGAGCCCACTTCGTTGTTGAAACACAGGAAAGATCTTGCAGTGTGACTTTTCGCCCATTCAGCTGGCAGTTGCAGTCTTATGGACACCATTTCTATAGGTTCTGGGATCCCATTGCCCCTCACCTGGCTGCTGTGTAAAACCCTTTCTTTCCTCCCAGTGTCTCCTGATGACAAAGGAATGCCACTGCCGTCTCATTGCTGCTTCTCCCAAGGGCTTTTCCTTAGAGAAGCTTAGGCCTTGCAGGAGCAATGTCTCCAAAGGAGAGGGAGGAGTGGAAATTTGTAAACATCTGGAGAAGTTTTCCAGTCTGGTAGCAAGCAGCCTTCCACTGTGCTGAGATATTGACAGGGAGAGGGTAGGTGGGCAGACAGCCAGGAAGGGAAAGCGAGGGAGGCAACTTGCCAAAAGGAAAAGAACCTCCCATAACTGGGCTTGCCTGCCCACTGGTCAGGAGACCTAGAGAGGATGGAAAGGGAAGAGTAAGGCAGCTACAAGGAATGCAAACGACAGGAATGTTTTTAAAAGTTGTGTGACTCTGGTCATGTGGATTAATCTTTCTGTGCCCTTTCTGTGCATCTGTAAAATGGGCTCATTGCAGTACTTACCTTACAGGGTTGTTGGGAGGATAAAATGCTTGGGATAGTACGTGATAATTAGTAAGCTCTTTGGATTGTTAGGATGGAAGGTTGGGAAAAAAATAACAAAATAATAAATATTTTAGTGTTTGGAATTAATTAAAAATTTTAGATGTCTTGATGTTATTTCTCCTGTAAGGAGAAATTTGTATATTTCTCTTAAAATGCTGCCCTATAAAATAGTACCAGTACAGCCTGCACTGAAGCGTCATCCCGTTCCAAGCCTATGCCCAATAGAACCAGGAAAAGGTGTCAGCAGATACCGTGTTTTATTTTGCTTTCCAGAGCGGGCCCTGTGTAGAATTGTGGCTATTTCCAGCTGTGGGGAAACAGCCATTGAAGTCTGAGTTCATGAAAATTAGTTCTATTATTTTTAACCTGTTTAATTTTGTGCAGAGAACTTACCAGAAAAAGAGAAGAAGGTAGAGGAGGAAGAACAGAACAGGGACAACAGCGAGGCTCCCAACTCTTTGCTTTCTCCAGCCCACGCCCCTCTGCCTGGGTTTCAGGGCCTCCTACCCTCTGCCCCAGCTGCCTGCAGCCCATGTTCCCCTGTGGCCCCTGCGATCTCCACCACTTCATCCCTGGCTCCCTGGCAGCAGAGCCCTCCTTCCACTGATCAGAATCCATATCCTCTAAACGACACCGCCTGGGTGCTCCCTTAATGTCAGGGAGAGGAAAGGAGCAGGGAGGGAAAGGATATTTAATGGGCTAGCTGTCTCATACCCTCAGTTAAGCCCTTTAGTATGATATCTGATTCAAGCCTCACCTTATTAGTTGCCACCTACATTAGTGGGTACTAATATCTCCATTTCACTGCTAAAGAAACTGAGGCTCGGAGAATTTAAGTGACTTGCCTGAAGTCAAACTCCCAGGTCTATCGTCCAAGTCCTTCCACTGGGGCCCATCTCTGCCTTACGTTTAGCTGGAAGGCGTCTTTCTGCAGGACTCCTCCTCATGGCAGCTGCAGGTGGAGGGAACAGAAGGCTCCCCTACGAGAATGAGAAAAGTGAGTAGAAGATAACAGGAAAGCAAAGAGGAGGGAAAGAACCTCCAAAGAGGAGGGAAAGCACATGGGGAATGCCACACTGCTAATTGTCCTGTTCGCTTGTGGATCTGACGGGAAACTTAAAGGCAAGAAACATAAAAAGGGATCTCCTTCAACCCCGGTTCCCTGCTGCGGCTTGAATTCGCCTCTACAACATCCCCTCCAAGTGGTTACTCGGCCTCTGCACAGCCAGGGGAACAATACGAAGGCTGAGTTATGCAGCGGGCAATGAGTAGCCTAGTTTGGCCCGTGCTCGCATAGAATGAAAGTCACTGGAAATCATGTTGGGAGACAGGCAGGGCCCAGGTTGCAGAATAATAATAATAATAACAACAATCACGGCTATAATAACAGCGATAATACCAGCAAATGTGTTTTGAGTGCTTACCATGTACGGCGTTCCTCCCCGTCTCTCCGTAATCCTCACACAACCCTGTGACAGAGGCACCATCGGTTTCCTTATTTTGCAAACGCGGGAATCGTAGAGCAATTAAATAACTCACCCAAGAACACGCAATGAAATCCAGAGGCAGGGTTTGAACTCAGACTGGCTGGCTCAGAAGCCACCTCACTGAAACACTGTGCTTTTGTAGAATCCTAAGGCCTTTAGACTTTGTTGTGTAGGCCACATGAGGGTAAAGTTGATTGATACTCCATCTCAATAAACCATCTAGCGTTTCCATCATCAAAACTTTTAAACATAGATATTGTAATAACATATCATACATGAAAAATTTGCCTGCCCCAAGTTTCAAATTGTTTCACTCCAGAAATTCAATCTGCCCTTTCTGCCTCCTCCTACATAGCCAGGGCACTCGCAATAGAGGGAATTCTGTATCCTGAGCGTTGGTATTTTTCCTCAGCTTTTCACTAGTTTAATATTTTTCCCAGTAGTCATGCATATTACAGTGGTTAAAAAAAATTACAGTAGGTTAAATAACATATTGAAAGGGAGGCATTACACACTCCCAATGGCGTTCTGTGTTAAAAATGATAAACCTTTTATTCCACTGTGAAGCTGAAATACCATTAGCAATAATATGTGTGCGTATATTTTAATGGGCTTCTTCTATGAGTATCAAAGCTTTTTTATAAAATGTAGTTCCCAGATCATCAGAAGGTGGTTAATGGCTTTATGGTAAGGAAAATGAAGTGCAGGGAATAGACAACGGGCTCAATTTGAGGGGAAAGCCCAGGTAGGCCAAGGTCAACCTCCTTGGCTGGCCCTGACCATTTGGCCTCTCCAGGGCCGACTTTACAGGTGCACAGCCTGTGCAGCTGCCCCTGGCCCCCCACTCGGAAGGGCCTGGTGCTTGGCTTAATGCTCTGCTGCCACCATTTTGAAATTCTTAACAGTGTTGAACAAAGGCCCCACATTTTCATTTTGCGCCGTGTCCCCCAAGTTGTGAAGCCAGTTCTACCCCTCTCAGACTCTCATTCCCTGTGTACCTCCGGTGCCACTGTCTTTTCCTGGACCCAGGAATGGGCCCATCTACCCATGTGTTCCCTCCTCTGCCTGTAATGCCTTCCCAGATCACGCTCACAATATTTCCCAGGTGTGGAAACTTCCTGTTCTTCTTGGTTCCGTTGAGAAAGTGGTGGCGATTTTCAAAAGGACTTTTTGTTAGGAAACTAGAGGAAAAGAAATTTTAAAGCACAAAACCAAATGGGCTTCTTAATCACACTAGAGTCTAAACGTAGATTGACTTGACTGGCACAGCTTCTAGGCTACAGGGTTTCCTTCCTCACCCATCTCCAGCCCAGCTGGGACAAGGTGTGGATTCCAGACCAAGGTTCTCAGACCTCTGTCTCCAGTACAGCCAGTGGCACCAATGCCAGCGTTGGAGGATTTCCTAATCCTTCCCTCAATTTTCTCCCCAGTGGAGGGCCATTCTTGTTGACCCAGGGCTGGGCCATGCTTGTGCACAGCAGACAACGCCAAGACATCTTTGACCTCTGTGAGAAAGGAACTTCCCTACAGGATGTCCAGTGGTTCCTTTTTGGGGTTCCTTGACTGTCTTGTCCTGACTTTGCAGCTGAGGTTTTCAGCCCTCTTGGAAGTTTCTCAGGCTCTTGACCTTTAACCCCTTCCGTGTGCTGATGCATCAGTCTGAGTGTGCGCACAGGATAGCTCAGCCCCTTCGCCCCCTGCAAAGCTTCCATCTGAGCCTAGTTGCCCTTGGAGCTGGTGGCCTAGGGCTGTCACCATGTTTTTCTAGGGCCTGTGTGAGGTGCACACACCAGTTCTCTTCTCTTCCTTTCTGCCAGATTATTTTTTTCTGTCTGGGGAAGGCCTGCAGCTCTCAGCGTACTTGTGCATTGAAATCGAACAGTGTGTACCATGGCCAGCGAAGGAGCAAGCCTTCACTAGCATGTCCAGCTGCTTCCCTGGTTCTCTCTGATGTCTGCACTCACAGGCGCCTTGCCAAGGGAAGAATTCCACCCCACAGTATTTCACCCTTGTATTTACTTTGCACCTAAGTTAAACATAACAGACACGATTTCCACCAAAGCAGGAAGAGGATGTCATCCTCTCACACAATGGCCAAACACAGGGCAAAGGAAAGCACCAGGAAAAGAACACTTGAATTCCAGTTTTATACTGTGCAATTTATAACAATTTATTATCTCAGTTGGTAAAGATGATATGGACAATTGAGATCCATAGACACTACAATTCCCAAATCTCACTTCAGCTAATAGAGTCAACTAAAGATTTTAGAGTTAATCATAGTCTTCAAAAAGTTAAACATTGCATTATCATGTGACCCAGCAATTCCACTCCTAGCTATATACCCAAAAGAATTGAAAGCAAATATTCAAACAGATATTTGTACACTTGCTCACAGCAGCATTATTCATAATAGCCAAAAAGTGGAAACAACCAAAATATCCATTGGTGGCTGAATGGATAAATGAAAAGTGGTCCATCCACACAATGGAAAACTATTCAGCCACAGTAAGGAATGAAGTACTGACACATGCTACAACATGGAAGAACCTGGAAAGCATTATGCTAAGTGAAAGAAGCCAGTTACGAAAGACCATATATTGTATGATTCCATTTATATGAAACATCCAGAATAGGTAAATGCATAGACAGAAAGTAGATTAGTGGTTTCTGGTAGCTGGGAGAAGTGAGGAATGGGGAGTGACTGATTAATGGGCACAGGGTTTACTTTGGAGGTAATGAAAATATTTTAGATCTAGATAGACGTAGTGACTGTACAACATTGTAAATGTACTAAATGACACTGAATTGTACACTTTAAAATGGTTCATTTAATGTTATGTGAATTTCACCTAAAAAAATACAAAAAAAAAAAAAAACCAGGAAAGAAAGAAAAGAAAACTATAGCTCCATTTCCTCACACCCAGTATCTAATTATGAGGAGTGGGGTGAGGGGAGTCAGGACTGGAGTGAGATTCAAGGGTACTTAACTCTTTTTGTGCCATGATACCCTTTGGCAGTTTGATGAAGCCTTTAGACCCTTTCTCAGAATTACGTAAGTGTATAAAGTAAAACACCTGGCATCGCAAATGAAAACAGTTATGTTTACATACAGTTAGCAAAGGTTTTTAAAAGTTGTGATGTAGTAATATATGTGCTTCTTTCCCTATTAAATAACACAATCTAGTAGTCAGTCTCCCGTCTACCATAAATTCAAAACAGTGATCAGCATTTGATATCTACACAAGGTTAACAGATACAAAAACATTGTGATTTCTATTGTTGGTACAAGCACAGGACCTGCTCAGGTTACAGAATTTCCTTGACCACATGCATACTTGAAGGAAATGCTAACGTTTAGTTAGAATTTAATGAAAATGAAGATGTGATTTTTTTCCTTTCTAAGTTCCCTGGATTCTCTCCAAAGATCTCTTGGGTGTCTGTGAACCCCAGACTAACGGAACAGTCTCTTAAGCTAGAGAAAGTCACCAAGAGAATTTCCGAGAGAAAAATGGAAGAGATGGCGTGGCTATCAATGAACCCGATAAATCGCTGAATAACTCTGCTTTTGAAATTTGATTTACCATTTACCTCTGCCTGTTCCCTGCATGGCCTAAATTCCACAGTCCGATACCAGAAGCTTACCTAAAAAGGGTTTGTGCACCAGCTCAGAGGAACCAGCAAATTGGACAACAGTTGGGGAAAAAAAAAAAGACCAGCTTACAGGTGTCACCTTACCTTTTGGCGCTTAGTAATTACTTATGTAACACAACTCAGACTTATCTAGTGTTTGTGAACTTTGTCAAAACATTTTCTCATACTTTTGTGTCACTTTATCCTTAAAATACCTTTATACAGATAAAGGGGCTAAGTATTGGCATCAGTATTTTGCAGAAGATGAAACTCAGCACAGAGAGGTTAAGTGACCTGCCCAAGGGTATTCAGCTGATTAGCTGAGCCAAGACCACAAACCAAAGCTCCTTGCTTTCAACTGTGAGCCCATATAGTCCTTTAGGCATGATTTAAGGTGCTAGAGCTCACAGAATCCATCAAGAGGAAGAGTATATCTAGAATGGGAAGGAGCCAATTCAGTTGTTTATGAAACTCAGTCATCTCAGGGCAATATTTTAGCTAAATGTAGGATGGTTTATGGATACTAGAATTGTTCCTAGTGCTAAGCAAACAATGGTACACCTGGTTTTCTTTTGGTAGTGGCAGTGGTGGTGATGGTGCTGTATGTTGTTAGTTGGTTTTTGTCATACAAGCATCCATTTCTCAGATGTGAAATTACACGCTTGGCTTCCAAAGACCCAAATTTACTCATTCACGAAAATGGCTTCCCTGACATTTTTTGTTTTTTTACTACTTATGGTCCTTGGCACAAAGAATGAGCATACATTTGCACTTAAATTTTTCTATCTATTTTTCTATCTATATACAGACAAGGACACAATTTTAGTTTGAGCCAGGAGGATGTATTTTAATGTTTGAATTTTCTGTTTTGTACTCTATGGCTATGTTTGCATAACTGTCTTACTTTTACAGCTAGGATACTGTATTTGGTTTTGAGTAATAGAGAATGTGGCTGGCCTTTGTCCCTGGCTCCTGGGAGGTAGCTTCTCAACCCGAGGAATTTTTTAAGTGATTGGAGTATCTTTATTATACATGGTGGGCCCCCTGGACCATGCTTGATTGTTTATGATAATGAGGTGGCTCATGTTGGACAGTTTGTGCTAATGAGATGACTCAGAATGGCCAACTATGTGATTAGAGAGCTGGGGCCACGTGATATCAGCCCAACCTCTGGAAAGGGAAGGGGAGCTAGAGGTTGAACCACGTGGCCAGTGATTCTATCAATCATGCCTGCGTAATGAGGCCTCAATAACAACTCAGGACATTGACGCTCAAATGAGCTTCCTTGGTTGCCAGTACTTTTTGAGTATTGTCACACTTTGATGCTGGGAAGATAACACTTCCCTAAGGATAACAGAAGCCTTGCACTTGGAACCCTTACAGACTTGGCCCTGTGACTTTCTTCTTGTGGCTAATTCTGCTTTGTATCCTTTTGCTGTAACAAAACTGTAAGTATGGCCAGGCGTGGTGGCTCACACCTATAATCCCAGCACTTTGAGAGGCTGAGGTGGGAGGATCACTTGAGGCCAGGAGTTCAAGACCAGCCTGGGCAACATAGTGAGACCCCCATCTCTATAAAAAATAAAAAAGTTAGCTGGGTGTGGTGGTGTGGGCCAGTAGTCCCAGCTACTTGGGAGTCTGAGGCAGGAGGATCACTTGAGCACAGGAGACTGAGGTTACAATGAGCTATGATTGCACCACTGCACTCTAGCCTGGGTGACAGAGTGAGACTCTGTCTCTAAAAAAATAAAAACAGAATAAAAATCTGTAAGTATGATTATGGCACTTTCCTGAGTTCTGGGGGTCATTCTAGCAAATTATTGAATAGGAGGCTATCATGGGAACCCCCCAATTTTTAGCCAGTTGGTCAGAAAAGAAAGTGGCCCTGGGTACCCTTGCGCTTGAGAATGGTGTCTGAAGTGAGGGCAGGCCTGGGGAAAACTGTCCTTAACTTGTGAAGTTTAGCTTAACTCTGGGCAGATTTATAAAATGAAAAAGTGGGAAAAAACTTGTACCCCCATTTATTAAACCAGTGCTGGGTATATTATCTAATTTAATCCTCAGTTAAAACCCTTCAAGTCAAGTCCTATTATCTTTGATTTTGCTAGAAGGAAACTGAGGCTCTGGAATCACAAAGCTAAATTGAGACTTGAATACAGACTCCAAAACCCAGAATAAATACCTTGGCTGAAAGATGCGATGTTGAAAATTTTGTTAAAAGATCCCTGCTGGACCTACTTATTTTGTATAGAATTTGTAAAAAAAAAAAAAAAAGAAAAAAAAAGAAAAAAATGCAGCCAAATTGATCCCCTATGCTTAATTATTTAAATAGTCTCCTTTTGTTCAACAAATATTTATTGAGCTACTACTTTGTGGCAAGAAGCATTCTAGGAGCCAAGGATATCTCTGTAAACAGAACTTCTCTTAATGAGTTTATATTCCGATGGGACAGAGAGAGATAATACAGGTTTGTAAAAATGAGTAAGGTGCATAGTATGTTAGAAGATGAACATGGGAAAATAGAGTGGGGCAAGGGGAATGAATAGGGGTCTGTCTGTGGGAGGGGTGGTCCAGGGAGGCTTCACTGACAAAGTGCCATCTGGGGCAAGGCTTTGAAGGAATGAGAAAGTGAGCCATGCAGATGCCTGGGGGAGCTGTTCCAGGGAGAGGACACAGCCACTTGCAAGGCCCCGAGCAGGGCCATGCCCACACATGAAGCAGGAAGAGCAACAATGATCCATAGAGGCCAAAGAGGTAAAATAACCTTACGGGAGTGTGGGATGGGTGGTGCTAATCATGAAGGACTTTCTAGGCCATTTTAAGAAGCTTGGCCTTCCGTTTTTGCGTGAGTTAGGAAGCCACCAGTAGTTTGCAATCAGAGAAGTCCCACGACCTGATGTAGGTGTGAAAGGGATCACTGTGGTTGCTGAGCTGAGAATAGACTGGGAGCAGGGAGACTGCTTTGGAGGTCACTGCGGCAATTCAGGTGGAGGAGGGACCAGGACAGGACGGCGGGATGATGATGAGTGGTAGATGCTGGATGTATTTTGAAGGTAGAGCCAACAGGTTTGTAGCAACTTGGATGGAACTGGAGAACATTATCCTAAGTGAAGTGTCTCAGGAATGGAAAACGAAGCACCCTATGTTCTCGCCAATAAGTGAGAACTAAACGATGGGTGCACGTGGGCACGAAGCCATATAAACGACAGGAGAAACCAAGAAAGGGGGAGGGTGGGAGAGGAGATGTGGCATAAAAACATACCTATTGGGTACAGTGAGCACTATTCTGGTGGCAGGCCCACCAAAAGCCCTGACTTCAGCATTGAACAAGGTATCCATGTAACAAAAACACTTGTACCCCCGTAATTAATATTTTAAAATAAAAAAAGAAAGTAAAGCCAATAGGATTTGCTGATCTATAGGATGTGGAGGGGGAGAGAAAGTGAGGAGTCGAGGCCGACAGCAGAGATTTTGATCTGAGCAACTGGAAGGATGGAAGGGCCCCCCGCTGAGCAGGGAAGACTCGGGCAGGGGCTCAGGGGCTCCGATGGGACATAAGACATTTGGTCGGCCTGGTAGAGTCCAAGCGGACACACATCAGGAGGCATGTTAATGAAAATTTTTCTCTCTCTTCCTTCCTCCCAGTCTTCCTGACGCCTCCGCCGAGGACACAGAGAGGACACTATGGGATACAGCTTTCTCTGGCCTTCACTTCCAACGAGAACGAGAGCCACTGAGAAATGAGTGGGTTGTGGGTCATTGCTTGGCACCTACTGGGTACCTTATGCAAGTCAGTTGGATGAAAGCGATTTAAATTTTGTACTAAGAGGAATTTGAAAAAACAAAATAAATCCATCATTCTGTGTACACGAATGCTAAAACTGCCAGGAGAGGAAGATGGGCTTGGAAGTGGAAACGAAAGAATGGAAGGAAAAAAGTGCCGTGTCAGGAGAGAGTGTTGTTTGCTTTGGGTTTTACATTTCTACAACTTCAATGTTTTTATTCCTTTACTGATTAGGACCCGTTTATTACCTAGTTTATAACATGTACCACAGTTTGAGTCACCAGAACGTTTCAAAATTTTCACTTAGAATAATTTCAAACTTACAGAAAAGCCGCAAAAATACAGTGAAGAACTCCTGTATACCCTTCACCCGGATTCACCGGTGGTTAGTAATTTGCCATATTTGTTTTATTCTATCTTTCTATCATCTACCTACCTACTTGCCTATTTTTTTCTAAATCATCTGAGAGTAAGTTGTAAATAAGACACCTTTTCACTCTCAAATGCTAAGTGTGCATTTCCTAAGAATAAGGTCATGCTCCAACGTAGCCACAGTATAATTATCAGTACCAGGAAATGTCACATTGCTACAATACTGTCATCTTATCTAGAGACCTTATTCAAGTTTTATCTATGAGCCTGATAATATTCTCATAACAATTTTTTTCCAGTTAAGGTTCTAATTCAGAATCATGCATGGCATTTAGTTGTCATGTCCCATTAGTGTCCTTTAATTTAGAACTTTCTCGGCTTCTCTTGACATCCCATGACACTAATATTTTTGAAGAAGGCAAGCCAATTGTTTTGTGGAATTTCCCTTGATATAGGTCTAACCGATGTTTCCTCACGATTAGATCTGGGCTCTGCCTTTTTGGCAGGAATACTACTCGAAGGATGCCGCAACCTTCTCTGTGTCTCCCCTCAAGGGGCACGTGATGCTGGTTTGTGCCATCATTGGGGATGTTACCTTTGATCACTTGATTAATGTACTGTCTGCCAGGTTTGTTCACTGTAAAGCTACTATTTTTTGAGACGTGTTCGTTAATGTGTCTCTATTCCTACATGATGTGGGTATTTCAGCTGCTTTCAAAAAGAGCCGCAGGCTCAGCTATGGTGGGATTAATCGTGGCCTCAGCGGAGGTGATCTACTCCCTACCGCGCGCAAACCCAACCCACTGAGATTCTGTGTGGTACTGAAGGACACAGACGACATCAGCACTTACCCCACCGACAAGTAACTTAGCTGTCATCTGAGCAACACTACAGTAGTCGGAGCGTACCCTGCTTCCAAAGGAGAACATTTAAAAAGAAAAAACATGGCAAAAATCATTCAGAAAATGGTATTTTGGACAGAGACTACCTAGTCCAGGGCCTGGCAGGCAGATTTGTTCTTCTCTCCTTTCGGACCTGAGGCCTCTGCCGCAAACATTCTCTGCCAGATCCTTGCTCAGGCCTAGAAGCATCCGAGCTTGGTCTTCCTCTTCGTGTTTCTTGGAGCTGGAGATACTGGAAGAGCACTGTATGTCTTGCATCTGGCATTGCTCAGTCCAGATGTTAGCTGGGACAGAAAGAAGAACCCAGGATCCTGGAACAAAGTGAAAATACAAATCAGTACAAAATACAAAATCAATACAAGTTCTATTCAGTGAATGTTGATTATAGCAAACTGAAGAAAGAAGGCCCTGACTTCTAAATGAAATGTTTCACTGTAAAGCTACTTAGAATGAAGGTCTTCCGAAAGCCATGCACACAAATTTCCACTTAACCAGGAAACAGTTCTCCTCTAAATGCGTGCAATCATGTTGCTTTATTGTGTTGGGCATTATACTGATTAATAAATATCTGAAGCTTGAAAATAAATGGTATTTTTTTTTCACAAAGCTGACTCATGATGACTTCCCCTGCTCCTAGAGGGTCTTTTCCTATGAAGTGCTAGAGAATGGGGCTGGTCCCCATGGGAGCAATTAAAAACCAGCAAGGGCTGGGCGCTCAACCTGCTCGCTGAGCAGAGCAGGATCTAGTTGCATCTCAAAGAGTGGAGCAGAATGTTGGGGATGCCCTCCTGCCATACCCCACTGCAGTGTTTATAGGCCCAATGGGTCTTCGACTAGCCTGGCACATAGTAGGCGTTTGATAAACATCTGTTAGTCGAGGGGACTCTACTTTCCTCCCATCCTGCTGGGGGAAGTGGCCTGAGCAGTGTAGGGGATCCCTGGCTAAGATGAACAACAACAAGGCTCATCTACTGAGTGTTTGCCAGGGCCAGGCACCGCCCTGGGTGCCTTTAATCCCCACAAGCTGACTGGGTAGGTACAGTGAACAGCCCGTTTTACAGAGCAGGGAACTGGGGCTCAGACAAGTAACATGCCCAAGGTCGCTCAGCTAGTAAGAACAACCGTTTAACGTGACAGCTCTATTTTTCAGCGCTTTATTTGTATTTTCTTCCCTTAAGCACAGGCCAGCAAGTAAGGAGAAGGTGAGATCTCGGATACTATAGAAACTGTTAATCAGCCATTGAACAGGTCAGTAGAAAAAAGTGTGCATGTGTTTGTGTGTGTGTGTGTGTGTGTGTGTGTGTGTGTGTGTAGCCATGTGCCACATAATGACATTTCAGTCAATGACAGACCGCATAGAAGATGGCGGTCCCATATATTATAATGCCATATTTTTACCGTGCCTTTTCTATGTTTAGGTATGGTTTTTGTTTTTTTGTTTTTTTTTTTTGAGACAGAGTCTCGCTCTGTTGCCCGGGCTAGAGTGCCGTGGCATCAGCCTAGCTCACAGCAACCTCAAACTCCTGGGCCCAACAATCCTTCTGCCTCAGCCTCCCGAGTAGCTGGGACAACAGGCATGCACCACCATGCCCGGCTAATTTTTTCTATATATTTTTAGTTGTCCAGATAATTTCTTTGTATTTTTAGTGGAGACGGGGGTCTCGCTCTTGCTCAGGCTGGTTTCGAACTCCTGACCTTGAGTGATCCTCCCGCCTCGGCCTCCCAGAGTGCTAGGATTACAGGTGTGAGCCACAGTGCCCCCCTGCCTAGGTATGTTTAAAAATACAAATACTTAGCATTATGTTACAATTGCCCACAGTGTTCAGTACAGTAACATGCTGCACAGGTTTGTAGCCTAGGCACAATAGGCTACATACTACATAGCCTAGGCGTGCAGTAGGCTATGCCATCCAGCTTTGTATAAGTATACCCCATGATGTTCACACAATGGCAAAACTGCCTAGAACATATGCCCACTGTTAAGTGATGCATGACTATATGTGTGTGTATATATTTTTCTTTGATGAGAAACACGCTAACATTTGCAGTGACAGACATTTTGTATTGCTTTATTACATCTTCTCAGTAACTGCCATGAACTCAGTCTTAGGATGTTCATTTCCCAGATGGAAAAACTGAGGCTCCAGAGCTCACAGTTGGCAAGTGGCTGAGCTGGGACTGTATCCAGCTCTATCTGGTTCCAAAGTCTGGCCTTTGAGACCCTCCTCACTAAGCCAGGATCCGATCAGGAAGATGCCCCTGTACAGTGGACTTTCAAATGCAAATCAGACAATGAGGACCTCTCCGCTCCTTTCAGACTGACAAAAATGAAAAGGTTGAGTAATGCCTCCAGTTGGCCAGAATGCTGGGAAGGAAAAGTGAAAGCAGCTCTCATATGCCCTTGCTGGAAGTGTCAATTGGTAGAGACTTTCCAGAGGTACCGGTGGCTCTCCCAATTAAAACAGTATTTCCAGTTTAACCGAGCAGTTCCAGTGTCTGGACTATTTTTCTACAGCCATACTTGGACGCTTCCACAAAGATATGTCTATACGTGTACATAAACATCCATAAGCATCTGCATCTTTTCTCCCACACCACTGTAGATGAGAGCAAAAGCTAGAATTGACCTAAGTGTATATTAATTAGGAGATTAAATACATGATAGAATCCCCGAACAATGGAAAACTGTGCAGGCCATAGAAAGATTGAGGCAGATTTATTCATGATGCTATGGAAGGATGTCCAAAGTAGACTCTTAAGTGGAAAAAAAGAGAACCCTCATGAATATGTATGACTCCTTTTGTGTGATTAAAAAAGAAGTTGAGGTGTACAGAGACACTTTCCAGAAGGGAATTTTAAGAACTATTAACAGAGCTTACCTCTGGCGAAAGGGAATGGAAAATGTTTCACCATTTACATTATCACCAGAAGCGTGTATTACTTTTATATTTTAAAATATTTTAAGCGTTATGTTTTTACTTTCCTCTTTTATATATTTAAAAAGATATTATTTTTCTATTTTCCTGCTCAAGAAACATTGCACAAAACGAACACAAAGGCGGTTGAGATGCCTTTGAAAGGAACAGAATGTGACCCTGGGCTTGGGGTTTCTTTAGTAAGAAAACACCTTTGAAAGGAAGTGAAACACACCACCAAGCCGCCCAGACGGAGTGGGGGGACTTCCTGCTTATCTGCAAGTGAAGGAACTTGTGTTCTTAAAGGGGCAGGAGGACAGTTATTCTCAAGTCTAGGGCTCTCGTAATCCTAAATCAAATTGACTGCAGAGGGCCTGTTCTGGAATGTGACTGAAGCACACTCGGGCCCAGCCGAGAGCCAGCCTGACTTAGAGCAGCTGTGGCTTGCACGTTTTCCTGCGGAACGTAGCACAACATTACATTTTGGTGCATTGAGTCATATTTTCAGTGAGGTAGGGAAGCTGCTCCTGGGATCATATAGCGATGTGTGTGTGTGCGCGTGTGTCTTAATATTCATGTATGAGGTTTCTAGAAGTAGAGGCACTATGACCAGACTGGACCACTCTAAAAGTGTACATTTGTCCAGGTCCTTGGTTTTTTAATGTTGCCATTACCTTGCATCTGCTAGCTCGTTCTGGCCTGTAAGGGCCTGCGTGATAGCGCAGCCGGCGTCCCATCTATAAATGAAGAAATGAGGCACGTGGTAAGCGCCTTGCCCACAGTCTCCGGGCAGGTAGTGAGGCCAGAAGTGGGTTCCCAGCCCCCCAGGTTGGCTTCTGGCCTGGTGCCCCAGCAGGGGAGGAGCTGGGGTTTCATCATCCGTCTGTCTGACCGTTTATGTGGAAGTAACTTTCCACCGACTTCTCCCAGGCCTCCCTCAAAAGTGAAGTGCTAGTGGGGTGCTGCAGGGGGGCTTCTGCTAGGGAGGGGTCCCCTCCGCAAGGGGAAGGCTGGGAAAAGAGCCTCTCAGCCGTGCCCAGTGCGGTTTCATGGTGTGGGACATGAGAAGGAGTTGTACAGAAGGGGTCGCCCAGGGAACAGAGCAGAGGCTCAGCCCCATCCCTCCTCGTGTCTGCCAGCTGCCTGTTCCCGCAGGAGCTGGCGGCCAACGCTTCCGCAGGAGCACAGCGGAGAAGCCTCACACGCCTGCTCTTCAGTCTCTGTGCCCCCTCATCCTGCCGTGCCTGGGGCAGGGGGCTGTGTGGGCTTGGCCCTCGCTTGCAGGGCCCTGGCAAGGCCCTGTGGGGCTCAGGGGATGGTGTGTCCTGTCCCCTTTCCCAAATTCCCATCACACCCTGAGGGAGGGCTGCCAGATTCAGCCAGTACAAATGCAGGACGCCCTGCAATTTAGACTGGAGTTTCAGGTAAATAACAAATAGTTTTCTAGTATAAATACATCCTATGCAATATTTGAGACATAGTAACACTAAAAAAATTATTTTCTTTCTCTAGAATTCCAGTTTAACTGGCCATCTCGTATTTTATCTGGGAAGCCTGCTCTGAGAAGGAAAACTTTGGCCCTTTCACAGATATACTGCTGCCTCACACCCACCCAAACACACACACACACACACAGCCCTCAGCAAGTCTCAGACCTCTAAGTTCTCCTAGGGGCTCCTGTCAGCCTTGCCCCAGCTGGGTCTTCTGGCCTAGCGGGGAGAGAATGGAGGGGCGTAGGGGACAGGAGAGGGGGGAGGAAAGAGAGAGAGTTTCCGAAGACGGCAGCAGTGGAAGAGGCGGCTGAGAGCTCCAGCCAGCGGAAACTGTGGCCTCTGAGTGCAGATGGGAGCCGCCAACATGAGGAAGGGGCCTGTGCCCCTCACAAGCCTGTGCTCAGACAAGTGAGCAAAATCAAGACTTCCGTGAACGCCCTAAGGCCTTGCTGGGTCCCTCCCTGTGTATCCTCCCCAGGCAGCTGGCTGCAGCCCTGTCTTCTCCCTGTGGCCACGCAAAGGCAGGATTGAGAAGCAGGAACAAGATGGAGCGTACCCTGGGGACACAGAAAGCGCCAGCTCTCCCAGGCCTCATGTCTCCATCAGCAGAGAACTGCTGAGCACCCCCAGTGCCTGGCAGTGTGCTAACCCGACCACCCACCACGTGCCTGCCCTCTCCCACTCATTACAATTGACTTGACTGAGGTATAATTTACATAAAATGCATTCATTTTCAATATACCTTTGATAAGTGTTAATGACCATGTGAGCCCACGTAACCACCAGCGCACTGGGATACAGAATATCTCCATCACCCCAGAAACGTCCCTGTCTCTCAGCCAGTTCAGAGACTGGTGCTTAAACAGTGGCCCACTGTGTGGAGCTTCTTTGCAGCCCCGAGGCAGAATGCAATCATCACACCCCCACACCTTGGAAAGTCTTCTGTTGTGAGTTTGTCCTGAAAGTTGCCATTCTCTGTTCCCCATCGGCTGTTCCCATCAGGCTGGGTCGCCTCCATGGGGGTCTGGGTCTTACTTCTCTTTGTATCTCCAGCTCCTAGCAACGGTGGCCCTGAATAAATAACACTTGTTGAGTGGGTAAGGACCACACTGGGGCACAGGGGCTGCGTCCTGGAAAGTGGGGACGGTGTGATTAATCTGGAGAGGTCCTCTTCAAGACAGGTGCAGGTGTGGGGGGCCACTTCCCCCCTCCCTCACAGCCTCGCTCACCTCGGCACAGGTTGCACTATTCTGGCAGAGACCTTGTTTGTCACCGCATAGGAGGACAGGCCTATGAGCCCTTCTTTCCAGGTTGCTAGGGCAGTCAGAAGGCTTAACCCAACATCACCATCATGGTGTCAGTGGCCGGTATCTTCACCCTCCACTGGGAATGAACACATAACAATGACAATAATACGGTAATTTTATATAGATGTTTCTGATGTTAAATGTCATTCAGGATCATTGTATTAATACAAAATCTGGAAAGTATGATAATAACTGACATTTATGACGGCTCATTGCATGCCGGGACTATAGTCTAAGCATTTCTCACTTAATTTTCAGAACAAGGTAATGTGGTATGAGTGAGGTACGAGCCAGTATGGCTACCCCCACTTTATAGAAGGGAACCAGTTACCTAACTTGTCCAAAGTCACATTGCTGGTAAGTGGAGCTGGGATTTGAACACAGGCAGCTGGGCTGGAGGTGCCCCACTCCTCTGGTGCTCCTACTAAGTTTGAGAGCAGAATCTGGGAGATGTTTAGAAGATTTATTTTTTTCTCTTTCTGGTTTTGTTTTGTTTTAATTGCACTGTTGTTTCCTCCAGCATGCACAGTTATTACTATTGTGTGATATAATTATGTGCAAGGAACATAATCAGAGAACTGATTATGCCTCTGAAAATTGAAAGGGAATATTTGGGGGCAGAAACCCAAATTGAGAAATGACTGAGTTTATAGCCAGCAACAGCTGTTCTTTTTAGGAAGTTAAATCCATTTATTTTACTTAAAGAGTTTCTGCTTCCTGAAGAAATGTACCTGTTTGCTGTGTGCTCAAAGGCAGAGTCCATGTATATGATGACACCCCGCAGAGGCCAGCAGGCTTCAGAAGCTTTGCCTTTTCTCCTGGTCCCCTATTTCCAGATTACAGCCCAAACTTGTCATTTTGACTTCCCTAGAAGCCACTCGCTTCTCCCCATTTCCCTGCCTCTGCCCCTGCATGCTGCTGTAATGGCCTCCTCTTGGGCCGCCCTGGTCCACCCTGCTGCACACTGCCCCCTAGGGTCAGTCCCTGACTGTGACCATGCCACCCCCGCTTCCAAGCCTTCCAGCACTCCTCACCACCAGCAGCGTAAAATGGGCAAGGGCCTCGGGTTGGCCTTTAGAGAGGGCCACAGTTTGCAGCCAGCGCTGTCTACCAGCACACTTCATCTGCCTCCAAGTAACTGAAGCGTTAGCCGCAGGGTTTATCATTCCTTCCTCATATTCCTCCACATGCCTCCCTTCCACACTGTCATTCACACTGTTCCCTCTGCCAGGAACGCCTCAGTTTCACTTCCAACCTCACAACCACCTTAGGAGACAACCATCGTAGCACAGATGTTAAGACAGAAAGCTGTGGAGTCAGACTGCAAGATTTATATACTAGTTCTGCCCAGGGTGTCAAACCTGTGCAGTCACATGGGGGCCGTGCTTTGGAGGGCCCTGTGCTTAGGAGGCCCTGGGCTTAGGAGGGCCCTGGGCTTAGGAGGGCCCTCGGTTTAGAACGGCCGTGGGCTTAGGAGGCCCTGGGTTTAGGAGGGCCCTGTGCTTAGGAGGCCCTGGGCTTAGGAGGGCCTGGGCTTAGAACGGCCCTGGGCTTAGGAGGCCCTGGGTTTAGGAGGGCCCTGTGCTTAGGAGGCCCTGGGCTTAAGAGGCCCTGGGTTTAGGAGGCCCTGGGCTTAAGAGGCCCTGGGTTTAGGAGGGCCCTGGGCTTAGGAGGCCCTGGGCTTAGGAGGGCCCTGGGCTTAGGAGGGCCCTGCACTTAGGAGGCCCTGGGCTTAGGAGGGCCCTGGGCTTAGGAGGCCCTGGGCTTAGGAGGGCCCTGGGCTTAGGAGGGCCCTGCTCTTAGGAGGCCCTGGGTTTACGAGGCCCTGGGCTTAGGAGGCCCTGGGTTTACGAGGGCCTTGCACTTAGGAGGCCCTGGGCTTAGGAGGGCCCTGCTCTTAGGAGGCCCTGGGCTTACGAGGCCGTGGGCTTAGGAGGCCCTGCGTTTACGAGGGCCCTGCGCTTCGGAGGCCATGGGCTTAGGAGGCCCTGGGCTTAGGAGGGCCCTGGGCTTAGGAGGGCCCTGCTCTTAGGAGGCCCTGGGCTTAGGAGGGCCCTGGGCTTACGAGGCCCTGCGTTTACGAGGGCCCTGCGCTTAGGAGGCCCTGGGCTTAGGAGGGCCCTGCTCTTAGGAGGCCCTGGGCTTAGGAGGCCCTTGGCTTAGAGGGCCCTGGGCTTAGGAGGGCCCTGCTCTTAGGAGGCCCTGGGTTTATGAGGCCCTGGGCTTAGGAGGCCCTGGGTTTACGAGGGCCTTGCACTTAGGAGGCCCTGGGCTTAGGAGGGCCCTGCGCTTAGGAGGCCCTGGGCTTAGGAGGGCCCTGGGCTTAGGAGGGCCCTGCTCTTAGGAGGCCCTGGGCTTACGAGGCCGTGGGCTTAGGAGGCCCTGCGTTTACGAGGGCCCTGCGCTT